>PVIJ01005035.1:0-109074 GCA_004024925.1 Scalopus aquaticus
GTTGGGGAGGATGTGATTAAAAGATATTTTTTGGAATGGTATGGAGGCTGGTTCTCTTCACAATGACTTGAAAAAAAGAATAAAATCTATTTTACATTGGCTGAATGTCACTAATTGGGTCTTGAAGACCAAACAATTCCCTTCAAGACAGCTGGGGCTTTGGGTAGCCCCAAACCAATTAACTCAAATTATATAATTTTCCTCCCACTCCTCCCTCCAAAGCTTGACTTGCTTATTTAGTAAAGAGGAGGATTAGTGCAAGCACTAAGGCGTCCATTCTCTGGCTGCCTAGCACAATGTGCTGAACTTCGTTCTGGGCCAGTCTGAAGCATCCTGGCTGGGAAGAAAGGAAAAAGAGTTAAAGTCAATCTGACTCCTGGGTAGAAGATTCTTGTTTCTTGGTATACAATGCAATTCAGCATAAATATATGACAGGATTACCAGGAAGCAGAAAGCATCCTAGACTTTAAATGGAAACAAACCATCTTTAGCCCTTCTAAATCTCTGAAATGTTCAGGAGCTAATTAAGGCAGCAAACTCAGGAGGTGACCAGAGAAGACCAGAGAAATTTGAATAGTTATGGAGGAATCTGAACTGTGTGTGTGTGTGTGTGTGTGTGTGTGTGTTTAAAGGCAAAAATATCTGCCCCATGCACAGATTTCATGTTTCTTCTCTTTCCAGATGATTTAATACTGGAATAAGCATTGGGCAAATGATAAAATTATGTTAACAATTCCAAATGCAGATTTTCCAATTAGAAATATCAATACCACTTTTTTAAAAAGTGGAATACTCTAGAATGCAATTATTTCACAAATATGTCAGTAAAGTTTATTCATAATAGCTTAAAGTTTTTTTCCTTTTTCATATAAAGTGCTGCATTTTGTTATCCGGATAGCAAGAAACGATTTGATTATTGTGAAACAAAAATGTGTAAAATATTTTAGTTCTAATAAAAGAATGTATTCATGGTATCTTGAGACTGGCAAGGTTCTTCAGGGAAGGAAGGCCTTTTTAGTACTTTTTGCCCTTTGGAATCCCAGCTCATAAATGCTGATCTTTCATGTGGCAAAAAGTGGGACCCCTCCTCCCCCCACCTACCTTCCTTTCTGAGAGGACCCTGCTCAGGATATTGTTGACTCCTTTCACTACCAGAATCAAATGTTTTCACGTGAGTTTCCTGATATTTCAGGTCCCAGTAGCTGTCCTCCACATGGACTTTTGTTCCTGTGTCTGTTGGAAGGGACAATCTAGTGAAATTAAAGCTCTCCAGAAAGTCAAAATTTGTCTCCTTTTGATGCCACCATCTCTCTAGGATTTTCTGAGATCTATAAAGAGGTTCCAGAGATATGCTCACTGGTTTCCTTCAGGAAATACTGACTGTCAGGGTAGGACCCAGGGATGGAGAACCACACCCTCGGCGCTTGGTCCACATTGCCTCTGACTGGAGCTAAGCCCCGCTTTCTTGTTGATTTCTGTCTTTAGGTGATGGGTTCTCAAAATCTGGGGCCAAAACCCCATGAAAGGTATTCAGTAAGACCAGAACATGGGTATCAATTAAAATAATGATAACTGACTTTCAAGTTCAAATTCTGAGAATATTGGAAACGATTTTGTCCACTTCGTCATGTTAAAGTGCCACAGCAGTCCAGGAAGAAAGGTGACCCAGTCAAAGTCACATGGTGACTGAGTGGTCCAACCTGAGCAGAAACGAGTTCTCCTGACCCAGTTAAAGAGTGCCCTTGACTTTCAGTGCTGATCACTCTTAATCAGAACATTTAACATATTCTTCTGACTTCGTGAGTTACTAATGGCAGGGGGACCCTGTGATTTACAGGCTGAGGTTTCATCCTGCTGCCCTGGCTGGAGAGATTTGGAGTCTGTGGTCGGTACTCCCCGTTGGGGAGCAGACGGTGTCCTCTCTGCTGCTCCTCTCCATTGGATGGAAACGCAGAGGTGTATTTATTTACATAATATTGCAGCTTCCAGCGCTAAGCCTTAGTTGACTCTCTGCTTCTGGACTCTTCATCAAAATCAAAGCATCAAGGCTTTATTTTTAGAGTATCTTGAAAAGGAAAATATTTGACCACTCCTCTCCTGGCTTTACCTCCATGTGTTGTGTGTAATGATCCAGAGAGAATCAATTGGACACTGCATTTTAAAGATAAGGATTGGGATTTTACTTCTGGGTAACCTGGTGACCCCAATCAATCTCTGTCTTACAAACCCTCTGAAGATTTGATGCTCCAGTCCTCAATTAAGTCCTAGCTTCCAAGAATGGCAACAGATGTTGCAATCTAAACACCTTTATTAACTATTTATCTTCAGATGTACATCAATGATCTCCTCACCAACAGAAACAGAGGTCTGCTCTTAAATAGAAAATCATGCTTTCATCTTCAAGCTATTTTACTCTCTAATCCCTTAGCGGAAAAAAAAAATTTTCAGAAGGCAGCCTTTTTAAAAAGTAGCTGTCACCTATCTTGTGAAAATATTGCTATTAAGTTGTAGGAGAGGAATGGTCCTCGCCGCCCACCTGCCTTACAAGAAGGTCATGAAACTATAACTGATGGTGGAGTTCTTTTATTTTTTAAAAAATATTTTATTCATTTATTTTTGCTATTCATATATTTTACATTATTGTGTGTTCCCCATAGGTTACCCATCGCCGGTTCACCCATGAAGCCATCAGATGATGGAGTTCTTTTTATACCAAGAAGGAAATAGAAGACCAAAATATTTTAAGCAGGACTCTGAGTAATCCTCCGTATTTGAACTCACCAATGTTTTGCTTTATAGTTGAGTTTTCCCCTCGAGTTTATTGAGGTTTTTCCATAAAAAGGAAAATAGAATACTGCAGAGCCACGAGGCCCCCCCAGATCCCCCTCCCTGTCTAAACTGGCACGATTCCTTTCCCACAGGTAGGCTGAGTCGGGAGGGGGAGTGCACAAGGAGGCTAATGGAGTCGAAGTTTTTCACCTGCGAGATCCAGGTGTTCTCATTGCCATTTGTCTTGGTAAAATCTGCTAAATTCAAATATTTTAAGCATAATTGGTTAAAAAAGCTATTTCCGCTCTGACTTAACTTTCCGTCATCCCCCCTGGGCTGCCTAGTGGCATTAAAGTTGGTCACTGAGCAAGTGCGCACCTAGCTAAGAGGATCTTGATGTGGGAAAACATTAGTCTGGGCTTGTGGGATACACTTATGTGCTGTCCCCTCTGTGTGCAGTTAAGCTATTTTTAACACTTCTTAAGTAGGGATGACTCTAGAAAAGTGAATCCACTTTGCAACTCACCTGCTGTCCTGACAGGGAGCTGCAGACCAAAGAACCTTGGAGACTTCAGCACAGACTTACACACTGGAGTCTGCGGAGAATGAAGAAGCAAGATGGCTAGATCTGGAGCTAAAAGCCAGCCTGTGGAAAATATGTCTAATCATCATATGTATACAATTGTAGATGGAAGATTCCATTTCAGTGATGCCCGGAGAGAGCCTGTCAGGACCACACTTTATAAGGCATTATTTATACTTATAAATCTACCATCTGGTTTTTCTTTTAAGCTGAGAATTGTGTGGAATAGAATTCATCAGAATTCTGTGTCTGCAAATGCACACCTGAAGGATTGGCCACAAAAGCAAGTATGTCCAGTGAGGAGTTGTGAGTTTTATGCATTGTAACGTTCAATAATAAAGAAACAAGCCCAAAAAAAACTATCCTGGAGGAGAAATACTGCGAAACATAATATGATAAAATTATTATTACTTTAAGAGGCAATCAAAGAGCAGTCAGTAAAAAGCGGGGTTTTTAAAAATTTTAGAGGTAGAGTAAGCAGTTAATTACTAAAAGGACAAAGTTGGTTTTGAATTTTAAACATTTTTGGTCTTTACCAACTTTCTAAGCAATCTATGTTTGTATTTACTGTTTTATTTGTAATGTTTTTGTGATCTTTTTCTTATAAAAGCTCCTCAAAATTCCATTTGTTTTAGCTTGCACTTGACTTGGATCTTCCTGAGGGTGTCAGGCAGCAAAAGCTCAAAGCCCCACTAAAGATTATTTAATTCAAAAGGAACCTGAGAGGCCAACTATATCCATGTTCCTTACTTCCCTCTGCCCCCTCCCACCACATTTAAAGAAATGAAGCTTTGGTGTAAAGATCTCTACCTGTGATCACAGAGCCTATGCATACAGAAATAAGACAAACCCATGCATTGAGAGCAAGTTGGGAACTCTTGGTCAGAGCCATTAGCAGCAAAGGAGCTGATGAGAGGCTGAAAGATCCAGATTCCAGTCTTGATGGCCACTGGCTCACAATGGATCTCAATAATGTGCTTTCTCTTTGGGCCTGGGCCGCCCCTTGTGTGTAGGCCTGAAGGAGTTACCTTCCTATACAGGATAGTTCGGGAAAAACTCAATCAGGAAGTGACTTCTGAGCACAGGCCTGAAGGAACTAAGAGTCATGTGAATATCTAGATATTTATATGAAGAGGAAACAGCAACACTGACACAGGAGTATGAGTAGCATCTTGGAGGAACTGCAGAAGGAAGGCCGCTATGCTCAGGGGTCGTGAGCAAGGAGGGGAGAAGGAGGGGTGGGGCCAGACTGCATTGGTGAAGCAAGGGAGTGGACTCTCAGGGACACAGGGAGCCGCTGCAGGCTATGAGCACTGGTGGCATGTGATCTGACAGATATATATATATATTTAATATTTATTTATTTATGCATACAAGCTGGGGTACTGGCCAGAGGCATGGGGCAGAGAGAGAGTTCACCAGAGACAGAGTGGGGAGCAGAACAGGCAGATCGAAGGAAATACCCTGCTGAGGGGAACAGTGGGTGAGGCAGGAGAGGTCTGCTGCGCCATGTGGGATTCTCCTAGGCCGGGCATCGAACTGCATCACCGCTGCCGACAGCGCCACAGTGCAGCACTTAACCACTGCGCCACCAGGCAGGCCCTCCTGACAGATATTTAAAAGCTACCACTCCAGTTGCTACGTGGGGTGAGGGTAATGCCAGATAAGAATTGCCTGCTGTCACACATGTGTGTCCAGAGCAGGGACCAGAGGGGAAGGGTGTCAGACCACCTCCAATATTTGGCATAAAATTGCAGGCCCTCGAAGGAAGCAGAGAGTGACGGTGTGTCTGGAAGAATGAGCTGGGCATTATCAAGCAGACATAGCAGGCAAGCGAACATGCCTTTTGTAGAGAATATGGTTTCAACAGAAATATATGTGAGAAAAACAGCAGTGTTCGTGGAGATAGTGCTATGAAGTGATTGGAATGAGGCTTTGGACTCTGTTCCCTAGACATGTTATTCACCTTCCCATCCTTTAGAGTCTTCATTGTAAAGTGGGGCTGGTTCCATTGTACCCAGCTTGGGAATGTGGACATCTGTGTCATGTTTCTGCTATAGTGTCTGGGTCTCAGCTTCTTGTCTGTTCAGTGAGGTGGTTGAAAAGATAATGACCAAGGAGATTTCTAGTTCTAGTCTGATATAATGAATCTTCCACTTCATCACTTTCTGGAAAAGCAAATCAAAGATACATTTGTTATTACAGTCTTCAAAAACCAGTATCTGCTACTGTAACAGGGTGGTCCCCAGGAGATAAGGTGTGTCCCAGGTTCCCTGTCCCACCCAAGGTAGGGTGGAACTGAGCAGGATTTAAGAAGCTGAAAAGACACACACAGAGGACACACACAGAGGACACACAGAACACAGAAGACAGGAGGAGATAGAAGAAGGATGGAGAGCCAGAAGAGGCCCAAGGAGCAGAGACACTTGTAAAGAAGCTACACTGGCCTGGACTGATTGAAATAGACGTGGGTAAGAGACCCGTGGGGAGGTTAACGTTGGCTGTGTTGATTTTGGTTTTGATTTTGTTCTGTTCCTCTCAGAATTGTCTGACTGTTTCTGACCCTTTTGGATGGGTCCCTGCCGAGAGGTATTTTGGTTCCTCCCAGAATTGTCTGGCTGTTTCTGACCCTTATGTGCGGGTCCCTGCCAAAAGCTGTTCTAGGCTTGTGGCTGGATTTCGAGACTTGCTTTTGGCCAATCCCGTTTGGGTGGACTTTTACCCACGAGGAGTTGGTTAAGATTGGGTGCTTGACTTAGAAAATATATTCTTTGTTCTCTGTCTTTTCTAATAGTATTAAAGTTTCTTTCCACAAAATGTCCTATATGTTTTGTATTGATGCGGCGGATGGCAGAACTCATTTAGTACAGGGCAGGTCTGGGGTTTCGGGGGTGCCCCTCTCCCTGCCCTGTAACACTACCAGATGGGGATGGTGGGGTGGAGATGGGAAGGGTCCCCATGGACAAAGGGGGCAGATTATTGTTGCCTGGGTGGTAGGTGTGGTGTGGTAACATACACCTGAGAGGTGTGAACCTCTCAATCATATACAGTTGTTGTAAACCAACATTACCTCAATACAAAATAATACAATTTTTAAAAAGAAATTGTAAAAAGACACAATACCTTGGAGAGACTTTGCGATGAGATGGTGCTCGCATGGTTCCCTAGAGGCACACAGTGAATGGTAGCCCTCACTGCCACGAATGCAGTTTATTAAACACCAAAAAGTTCAATGAGCCTGAAGCACAAGAATGTGACAGGCAGTCACCCAGGAAATCAGGCTGAAAGGCTGCTTGCAGCCTGGCAGAGAAGAACCTTGAACGCCACGCCCAGGAGACAAAGTAGAAGGACAGCTTCCTAATCTGTTCAGGAAAATCTTCCCAGACTTGCTGACTGTTGGAGTCATTGGAATTGCTTGCTGAAAAGGGGGCTTCCCAAGTCCCTGTCCTGGATGGGGCCCAGGCAGTTGTGCAAGCATCCCAGGCTGTTCTTGTGCTGGAGAGCCTTACCACCTTTTTTCAAAACACGGTTAGAATGGGAATGTCTTTAACCACCAAGGATTTGACTGTCCTGACAGCAATATGCTTCTGGCTCCTGGTTCCCCTCATGAAAATGGAGCTGAGCATTGGTGGAGAAGCCCTGTGGCCCAAGATGGAAAGAGTACTCTAGGGACCTTGCAGAAATCCAGCCTTCCAGGGTGAGACCGTGCCACACAGGGTTCTCTCATAGTCACTGTGTGTCCTTGAGTAGAAGGTTCTGGCCTCCTCTCTGAGCTGCAACTTCCTCTTCTATTTAAAAAAAAGTGGAGTGAGCTGAGTTGGGCAAATTCTAAAGTCCCTTCCAGCTCCAAGTTTATCTGTTTATCAAACAGCCTAATCTTTGCAAAAGCACTTGCAAAGCCTGCAGCCTGGAGACAGTCTTTGCAAACTTTGCCATCAGACTTAAGGCTTTTGGGGTTACACAAAGGGCACTGAATACCCCTGCCATCAAGATAAGAGAAGGAACGAGTCCGAGGGCCTTTCTCCCTGTCAGTTCGCATGCACCTCACCCTCGCAGATCTGAGAGCTTGGGGCTTGTCTGATTTAACCCTTATCATGCTACAACACTTGCTTGGGGCAGACAGAAGAGTCAGATGCCTCTGATCACCCTTGTGACTTCCTGGCACTGGGACAGTGCTCAGCCCTTTCTTTGCCTGCACCAGTGCGTTTGGGCCATCGTGACTTTAGATCACCGAGAGCCTGGCGATTCTGTGGTGTGGAAAATAAATGGAAAATAAATGACTTTGATTTTAGATAAATCACTTATTTACTTTAGGCCTCAGTTTTGTCACCTCAAAGATTTTTGGTTCCCTGGAGGACACTTCTTTCTTTAACTGCTATCAAAATCTCCCTTTGGACTTGACAATTCAGCATTCTGGTGGGATAACACTTACTGAATTACTTTCTTTCCCCCAACCCTGCTGCCTGATGGTGCGACATTTTAAGATTACTTTAAAAAATAATAGTTTCACCCTAAGTGAATAGCTGGCTTTCTCCTCTCCTTATCCCTATTAAAAACATCTTCACATCTTGAGATGAGTCGCAGTAACGGTCACCCTGGCTACTAACACACACCTCAGCACATACAGTTCTCAGAGTCCCGGACTTGTTGCACCCTTATCACCTCATTAAGTTTTAAATGGAGTGTATTCATGTAATTCCCATCTAACAATTCACAATGACCTCTTGATACATTTTCTAAAAATGGGGGACATTTAGTCTGTAATCATCTGCTAATTATTTTCTCATTTCAAGATCCAGAGATGTGGAAATAATCATTTATGAGGGGAAAAAATGTAAAATCCCTGGTAAATATCTATTCTTCGGGGTGTGGGGGAGGGGGCACGTGTAGCAGCTTGTGATATCATGATCAACTAACCATGAAAGTGAAGGCCTAACATTTTTATGAAAAAAGCTGAAGGACTCAGGTCCTCTTGGCTGGCATGTCTTCTCCTGCCACCCCCATCCCTACCCCCGAGGCTGTTGCACACCATTATCCCTTCCACTGCCCTTTCCCCTGGTCGCTTCCTATGGAGCTCCATGCCCCTAGGGAGGACATTGGTGTTCCCAACAGAATAGTAAAATTAGTCTTCTTGATGCACACTTGCCTGGGCTTCTGAGCCTGTGGCCTGGCCTGTGGGCTTTTAGGAAAGCCTCCTTCCTCCTCTATCCTGGAGCAGGCCCTCAGAGTGCTATAGGAGTCGGATACTGTACACATTTTCTGCGTCCTCTACCTGCAACACAGTATCCTCAAAAGAGCCACCTTCTACTGCCAGTGCAAGAGGATCTCCTGGAATCCCCCCATCAGTTGCTGAGGCCCAGCGGTGAGGGTGAGAGGCCATCAGAAGTCACTGAGGACCTGGGGCCACTAAGGAGCACCTTGGAGTAAACTCCTCCAAGAGTGTCAACGTGCAGTTTCTGTTTGACTGCAGTGGGGTTCTTGTGACAAATATTTATTGAGGCCTCCTAAAAGCCCTGTGCTCAAGTATGCCCCACAGCACAAAGAGAAGAAAGAAATGTGGCTTGGTGCTAGGGCACTCAAGGGCTGCTGGGGCAACACACGTACTCACCCCACACCCCCGCTGCCTAGGCCTGGCAGTCATGGGTTCCTCCTCTGCAGCTGCTCGACTGGAAGCGTGCTTGTGACTGGGGTGGGGAAGGGGTGGCTGAAGTCGGACTGAGGATATTGTAAACCAGGTGGCCTTTCCTGTTCTGTTCCTGGACCAGCTCCTCCAGGGCAGATTTCTCAGGAGGTGTCTGTCTGCCGGGCCTGAGTCTTTATTTCCAACTGACCCACCATGGACCTTTATGCAGCAGCCAGTGATCACCAGCTCTGCCTTTCTTGCTGGCTACTTTCCTCTTAAGCTAAGACCAAAGCCTAGGCACTCTTTCTGCCTATTTCTTCTGCTTTGTACGTCCCCTGCTAATTTGGTTTTTGGCCTAATAGCTCCTATTCTTCCCCTACCGACCACACACACACACACACACACACACACACACACACACACACACACACTCAGAAACAGTCCCCTAGACTTCAAGGCTCAGATGCTCTGCTGCCCTCTTCTCCAGACCCTATTCAGCTTCCAGCAGCCCAGAAAACTGTCTTCTCCAGAAACTCACTTTTCCACTCCCCAGGCTGACTGGTGCTCCCATATGCCTGGGTAGCCCTGCTTGGAGGATGTTCTTAGCCACAGCCCAGGGTTTCAGGATCCCCTCAGTTTGTTGTAATGACCTATTAACTGTTCTGATCCCTCAGGTTCATCCCCCTCCATTCCATCTGGCATAAAAGACTAGGCTAGTTTAACTTGGAGAAGGACCTTTGGCTAGATGAGAGTGCAGATAGCTGAAGTGCTTCCAGTGAGGTGAGGGGTTGAATTTGTTCTCTACAACATGACCCATGGGAACTGGGAACATACTAGATGAATTCTGCAGAATTAGATGGACTCATTGGGAGGCTGAGTGGACTCCATAGTAGGAAACATCCCAGTGGAACTCTCCAAAAATGGAAGGGGTTTTCTTGTGCCTCAGCAAGTCGGGAGTGCACCTAACAGCTTCCATGGACAATCAGCCACTGGAGAGACAGGCTCAGTTTTAAAGGCCTTTCCTGACTCAGTTACCCAATGCTATAAAATAAGCCATCCCAAACTCAGTGGCTTAAAACAATGATTTATTATTTTTCATGATTCTGTGGAAAGTTCTGCTCTTGCCTGAGTCATGCATGTGATTGCAGTCACTTGACGCTGACTGTATGGAGGACCTAAGAGGGCTTACTCATGCTGTCCGCCATCTGGGTCTCTTACCTTCCAGTTACCTAGTCCAGGTTTCCTTATGTGGCGTTGGGAGTGTTGCAAGAAGAAGGCGCAAACCTGGGCATTAGAGCACACAACAATTTTGTTTCTCCCACATTCTGTTGGTCAAAACAAGAGGAGCCCAGTTTCAAGGGAAGGGGAAACAGACTCATTCGATGGGAGGAGCTGCAACTTGTTTTTAATTATATTTAATCTACCACACTTTCCCAATTTCCTCTGATTAAGGAATTCTATACTTGTGAAGGAGGGCTCTATATGGATACTGGAGTCCTACTTAATAACCACCTCCAACTCCAGCCCCCTCAAGCTCCCCAGTTTTCAGGTGTCTACTCCATCTCCACAAAATTTTATGCTACAGGAGAAACTGACCTCACCAACTTTAGGAGACTGATAGGTCCAATGGTCATTGACTGGCCTAAGAATCCAAACCTGCATAAACAATCTCATGGCATTATCCCACCCACAGACATTGTCAGGAAAAGGCATATAATCTAATGCAGGCCAATGAGACATGAGGGGAACTTTTCTAGTAACTTCTGGGAAAGAAGTTTCCTCATTCTTAAAACAGACTACTGTAAGTCCACACTCAACATCATCAATAGGTTCTTGGCAACTGAGACTTTAAGTGAAATGATGTATAGTGAAGCAGGTCCTCCGATGATGTTTCATTCAACATCCTCTGGGATTGTTTTCTTCTCATCAATGTTGTAATGAATTGATGTTGAATAAAACAGTGTTATCTGAGGACCTGCTGTACTGCAAAGGATCATTTCTCTTCTGTGATGTATAGGATTGTATGTGGAACTGCTGCCACTTGTTATCAAATTAAAAAGGAAGCCATCACAGGAATGAGGCAAAGCCAAGGGAATTGCAGAGAGAGGGATGGGAGCCCTGGTCTTTCCTTGCCTGACCCTAGATCTCTACCTCTGGGGTTTGATTCACATCCACGACAATATCTCCTCTTAATTGGCTAAGGCAATTTGAATGGGATTCTCTGTTACTTTCAGCTGGAAGTATCATAATTGACACAGAGCCTGAAATTGTTAGTAAACAAACCTATTGACTCTATGAATAGGTTACAAATCAGTTACTGTTGGTTTTTTCCAATTTCTTTTATTTTTTGTATTTTTTTAAATTGAGGTAATGTTGGGTTACAACACTGTATATGATTGAGAGGTATAGATGCACACCTCGTCAGATGTACGTTACCATACCACACCCACCACAACCATAATCCGCCACCAGTGGGACCCCTCCCACCTTTGTTCTCCACCTCACCATTCCCCTCTGGTAACAGATATTGGTTTTTGAAGACTGTAATAGCAAATGTATTTTTGTTTTGCTTTCCAGAAAGTGATGAAATGGAAGATTTGTTATGTCAGACTGGAACTAGAAATATCCTTGGACATTATCTGTTCAACCACCTCACTCATCAGAGAAGGAAACAGACACCCAGACACCACGGCAGAAACATGACCTGGATGTTCCTACATGCGGGCCAGACTGCCCAGCACTGCACTCATGTCTCTGCCTATGCTCACATCCCCACCTCTGCTCCAAACCACGCACCCATCCCCAAGCATGGGGACCACTGTGATATTCGTGCTGTAAATTTGAAGTTCTAGAAAACCACCTCGGAAATCTTTCTTTAAAAAATTAAACATACATCTACTCAATGTCCTGTCAGTTCCACTCAGGTATTTAGAGGAATACAATCATGTGACTGAATGACTTCTACAGGAATGTTCACAATCATTTTTATTTGTAAAAGCTGAAAACTGGTGTCTGACTACAGGTGAATAGATAAACAGCAAATGATAGCATTTGTGATAGAGCCAAAAAATGGAATGCTACTCAAAAAGCAGGGAAAAAAGGAGAATCTCCAAAGCATACTGTGTGAAAGAAGCCAGACACAGAAAAGCACATGTGATATGATTCCCTTTATATAAATTTCTGGAAGAGCAAATCTACCCAGGGTGACAGAAATCAGACCAGTGGTTGCTTCCTGTTGAGTGTATATGGGGAGGCACTGACTAGGAAGGGGCTTGAGGCAAATTTCTGTATAGAAATGTTTTGTCTTGACTGGGGTATGAGTCTTGACTGGAGATTTGAGTTTTTCACTCCATGTAAACTATACCTCAAGATAATATTTTTGAATGAATTTCTAACCAGAGACAGGAAGACACAGCATCAACTTTATATCTGTCTGAGGAAAGGTGTGAAAGTCTGGGATGGCAAGACTTCTCAGTGAGTTTGCTGTGGTGTGTCCTGGCTGCAGAGCTTGGGAGAAGCACTGTCTATTCCCGCCCGTGCTAATGGCCGGGGTCAGCCAGCTTCCTTAGCTCTGGGCCAGTGCCTCGCTGTCAGCCACGTCCAACCACAGCTGCTGTAATAACAGGTTAGGAGAGCCATTTCCTTTCGGCTCCGCAGCCACTTCACAGGGACCGGCCAAACCCCTGGCCTGCTTCCCCCCACCACTGACAGCCTCGTGAGCTTACCAAAGAACCTTCCCTTTCTTCACCCTCAAATACCCTTCCGGAACCTTCCTGGGCTTGGGCTGCTCTAGAGATCACTGCAGCTTCACGGGTGAACAGCTCTGGTTTTCAGACACTCCAAGATTGCTCCATTAAGCCATGGCAACAGTCCTTTTTTGTTTTAACTGCCATTTGTGTTTTCTTCATATTTCCTGACAAATGGTCAAATCAAGTTCTCTCCAGATGCCAACATCTGGTATTAAATTGCTAGTCTAGATAATCTTCCAAAACAGTGTTTTCTAACAGCCAAGAAATTTCTTTTACTCACATTGTTCATCTGTTCAAACTGAATCAAATTTGCTTATTGATTTCTCCACCGAGATACATTTTTCAAGGTGTTGAGGTTATCCTGTTGAAGATGGGCTGAACACCGCATCAAGACACACACTTGGAGAATTATGTGATGTTGTCTAGTTTTGTTGTTCTCTTTTACTTTTTTTTAATCAATAAATCATAAGTCTTTCATTGAATAAGCATCGGATAGATAAATGAATTCAGCTTTCCCCCTTATTGTGATGTTTATATTTTCAATATAAAATGTAGCCTCTGTGATGCCAGACATATGGTGCCCAGATGAAATCTGCTGGCCTGAGCTGGGACTGCAGTGGTGTGAGACTGTTTCAACCGCATATGGACGGAGCCCCAGGTGCCTGGGCATGAGGACGACCCACACTCCCAAGCTCACTTCCTTTCGCTTCTCCTATGATTGTAAAAGTCTCTGTTCCTCTGCTCTAGAATCAGAAAATGGTCCCAGCAACAGGTCTGGCCTGGGGTGTAAGGAAGGGCGTGTGCTGAGAGAAAGAAGACCCATTTCTGGTGCCGGAGCTGACACTGTCTCAGTGGCTCAATCCTCCTCTCAGTGCCTTACACCAACTTGGGCCTTAGAGTGGATTCATCTTAACCTGAATGTCTTTTGTGGGCCACCCACAGGTATCTGGGGTGTTGGTGGGGGGAAGGTAGAAGAAACATCTCAGCCAGTGGGTTTCCTGCCATCTCCTTTTACTTCAACCAGCATCAGTTCACTTTAATCTGTTTTATGTCTTGGCTTTGTGTAAACCCTGCAAAATGACAACAGTAAGAGCAACCACCTCCTTTCAGGCCATACTAGTATTAGATGACCTGTATAGGGGCCCCCTAGGTCCATGTGAAGACTCATGTTCCTTCTAGGGCTGCACCACAGGGCATCAGTTGCCTGATGGGCAGGGCTGCACAGAAGGGACTCTCATCGCCAACACCCGGGGAACAGATAAGTTTGCAGGAGGGGTCATGTGCTCTGTGCGAACTCAGCACATACACGCTCTGTTAAGTGGGCCTCCTCCCCGCCCCTTCCCTTCTTTCCCACTCCTCTTTCTTCCTGAGAAATTCTTGGTGTTTTGCCTGCATGCCCCAGACCTTTCAGTGGCAATAAATTCCTTTCACACTTTGAGCTGTTTCAAAGTGAATTTGGAAGGTGAGTGTATCTAGCCTCCAGTCTAGACACAGTTTCAGTTTGCAGATGGAGTTGGGCCTGCCTGGGATTCTCACATATGCCCACCTGGGCCTATCTGTGGCTTCATAAATCGATGGGGAGTCAGACTGGATGGCCCACTGGAGCGTTTTTAAGCCCCCATGGCTGCCAGCTGTTCAAAACTGCCTTCTGCCCGGCGTGTGAAGTGCTGAATCAGCAGAAATTGGGTGCCTTTAGAAGAGACTGGGAGAATTGTGAATTTAAAAACATAGCACAACCCCACCACAAAACAAATGTTGAACAAAAGGTTAATTCCACGGATAAATAGCTCTTGGTGGTGCTTGACTGGGCGTCTGGTTCCCATTTCATTATGCCCTGCTGCCAGATGTTCCCCTCTATTAATACATTCTGCTAAAGCTGAGATGAAACACAAAACTGGAAAGCAGCACGAGTTGTCTGCAACACGACGTGGCAATGTGCAGGAGCAGAGAAATCCCCGCCGCGTCCTGTGTGGGGCCATGCTTTCCCGGAAAGAGCTCCCATGCCTGGGCCCCCATAAAGCTGTTTGTGCCTCATGAAGTCTTGATGAGTGTGAAGTGGTTTCTAACATAAATGTGAGAAGAGGGAGGGTCACCCGATTTGCCATCCCTTTTGTGTATTGGCATAATTTAAGAGCCCTACGTGAAGCTCTTCCTCTGCGTTTCTTCAATCTAGAATTACAGACTCAGTCTCTTATAATGTCTTTGTCTGTACAAAGCATGCCCACAGATCAATCATTCATCCCGTGGACATGCATCTAGAACCTTCTGTATGTTAGGTGTGATCCTTTAGTGACATGGTCTCCTATTTTGCTATAGGGCAAGGACCAAGATGTGTTCATCTTTGTGTGTTCTGCAAGTTAGTAAGTATATCCACGTGATGAGTCAGAGAGATCGCCCCACTTTAGCTTCCTTCCCTGTGTCCCAGAGACACAAGCTCTTGTCTGGTCTTATTTGGACACTGGAAGGAGAAGACATTGGCCCGGATGCTTTCTACTCGGCAGGCAGGAAGAACAAAGGCGCTGGCTCTGGAGGTGTTCTCCATCATGTTGAAAACTGTGTCCAATCTCATTGTGGGAAGCAGCAGGTAGCTGTGAAAGGCAGCCCAGGCTCCCATTGTGACCGCCTTGGCTGCAGGTGAAAGGTCAGCTCACAGGCAAGACTCTGACCCTTAACTTTTTTGTTGAGAGTGTCACAAGGTAAATTAATCAGATTTATGGCATTAAGCTCCACCAATATCTTTATCCTCTCAGCTCTTTTCTCCAGCAAAACTGTCTCCGAGGGGGGAAAAAATCCTTTCTGATGAAGGGGGAAAAGTACTTCTTGTTTCTGTTCACAGTTTTCATTAAAAAGAATACCATTGGCCACAGAAAACTAAAGTATAAACAGAAAGCAACACAACCCTTCCTTCCTGGAAGAACTGGTGGAGGGTTCTTATAAGTCAAAGTGAGCTTTCCTGGCACTTAATCAAATGCCCTTAGCATGGGAACAATGAGGAGGGCAGGTTTTGCTGGTGGTGATAGGCTTCTTGATTTCTAGACAGAGCCCTCTCCTTTGA
Organism: Scalopus aquaticus; assembly: GCA_004024925.1. NCBI lineage: Eukaryota > Metazoa > Chordata > Mammalia > Eulipotyphla > Talpidae > Scalopus > Scalopus aquaticus. Next base: position 15,780 of record PVIJ01005035.1, read on the forward strand.
TGAGAGCAGCTCAGGAGAGCAAATGAGAGAGATGTCATCAGCCTGGACATGGGCTTATGTCTCACCCAGGGCAGAGCAGGGACCAGAGTAGCATTTGAAGGGGCATGTAGGTTGGAAATGAGTGAGCAGAGAATCCTTGGTCCCAAAGCCATACGCTCAAAGTCGCCTCCCAGCAGGAGTGGGAGAGGGGCTGCGGATGTTGCGGGTGCTTTTCAGGCAGCCTTGCAGGAGAGCACCAACTTCCTGCTGCTAGAAATTTGTCTGCAAATTTTTTCCCATTCAGAAGTGACGGGATCCAGGAGACACTGGCCAGATATGATAACTTGATTAAGGCTCACACAGGCAACACAGATGCTTGGGAATCGCGTGAGGACAGCCCACTCCCCTTCTAACTCTTCACCAGGAGAGAACTGACAGTTTGCAGCCGGTAGATTTCTTCACCTTAAACTCTGAAGGGATCAAAGTTTTAGCCTCAGAGCCCTGCAAATACTATAGTTGTGACGTGGATACAGGCCCTGTGCAGAGAAAGAAAAGTCAAATGATAAACATCCATTTTTCCACATTAATTTGCATCATAGGGATTGAATCACATTAACCCAACAAGTATTTACTGAGCACCTACTGTGTGCTAAGCCCTGTTTTAGGCACTGAAGATGTAACAGTGGATACTTCAAGCAAAATCTCTGCTTTCATGGAATTGTAGTCTAATTGGGGGAGACTGACAGTAAATGATTCTATAAATTCACAATATATCAGAGGGTTAAAATGCTATAAATAACAAAATCAAACAAACAAAAAAAGGCCACAGATAAAGAAGGGTGATGGTAATACTTTGGATAGTTAGAGTGGGGAGGAACATTTTCTGTAATGGAGGATATGAGACTAGAGACCTGAATGAAGGGAGAGCATGACCACATTGATAATTGGGGCAGAACATTCCTGCAAGGAGGGTAGGTAAGCAAAAGTATTTGGACATCTTCAAGGAATGGTGTTTTACAATGATCCTTCACTTCTGGATGCAAAAACAAACCCATTTAGCAATTGTAATAATGAACTGGTAACAGTGTTGTTATGAGTGTTAAATAAAATGAAGCTTATAAAACACAAAGTTCAATGTCTTGCATAGTAAAGGTTTAGCAAGTGTTAACTGCTTTTGTAATTGTAATTAACCTGTACCAAGAATTTGACAGTATAACCCTATAAGGTAGGTGGACAAGGTCTATTAGCACCTTCTTGTAAATGAACTACCTGAAGTCCTCTGAGGGGAGAAGATTTGCCCTGGGGCACACTGCAGGTTAGTGGCAGATGGAAACTGCCTGAGTGCCTGGGGATGGTGCTGAGAGTCACCCGGGAGAGCTGCTGACCTGCCCTGGACTTTCCCTGAGCAGGAGTAAACTTTTATTGTATGAAACCACAGAGATTTGGGGGGCAGGGGTATTTGTTACAGCAGCTGTATTAGCCTGATACAATGGACTGGCTATAGCATGACTGTGAGATGGATGGAGGGACCAGGGTTATGATTTTTGGAGGAGAAATCTCACCCATAGAGAAGGTAATAGAAGGGGCTATGAAGTCATGCCTTGGAGCTCATTTAGACTTAGTGCTTCACAGGTTATTTTGATATTTTCTTCACTGGAAATTGCTCTTCTCAAGCTGCATCATGTAGAACCTTAGCATGCACCTGAGTCTCACCATTTGAAGACAGATGGATGTGATTTGGAAACAGGTAGGGATACATTGTAGCCAGGACTAGAGGAAAGATGAAATAAGAATAAACAAATACAACATTGCCCTTGATTCCATCCCCTAACCAGAATTTTCACTGGTCTCTGTGATCTCTCCCCACCCCCCATCCTATCATCTTAGTTACTCTGGACCCTGAACATGCCTGTATTTTTGGTCTGTCTCCAATCCCAGTCCCTGTAACCAAGTTACACTGTAACTGCCTGTATTTTATAACACCGCTTTGCTCCTATCAGTGCCTCTACCTGTGATATGCTCCATCTACCTAGAGCAAAACCCTAGTTAATTCTGGTTGACAGATTCCTCCTCCAGGAAGCCCTCTCTATTCCCTAGTCACAATCCAGCATTTCTTGCCCTGTGTTTCGACAGGAGATCCCTGTTGGCTGCTGATCACTTTGCCTTCTGCTGCACTGTCCCAAGCTACCTTGTAAGACACATGCTCCCCGAGGCCAGGTTGTCACTGCTCCCCACAGGTCAGCGCAGGGTCCTACCTGGACCGAGATGAAATAAAACAATATTTTCTATTCAAAAAAAGATAATTTTCAAGTGACCAAGGCAACCATTCTGAGAACATTCTCTTTATACTCACACACACACACCTATCTCTCACTAGGTCCCTCATTTCCACGGACAGAAGGAATGAGAGGGTGTATTTTTCTGTTGCCTTTATGTGATGTTCAAACTCCTCTTCTCCTCTCACCCCCCATCAATTATTGAATGCTTAAAAAAAAAAAAAAAAGAAAGAAAAACTGCCCCAGCAGATGTGTGTGAGCCGTTTGATCTTGAGGCTGAATAGGAATGAAGTATCTGAGACTCAGATTATGGTGCAGAAGAGGGAAAAAAAATCTTAACAGGAGCTCTGTGAAGGAGAAAGTTTAGCTTTGATCTTACTATTGAATTTTGCTAGTGGGGTGTGTGTTTATATCTATTTCTCTTTATCTTTTTAGCTCCAAATTTCTGTGCTGCTGTGTCCGTCTTTTGTCACGCTACAGAAGGGAGTTTTGTCTGCTTCTGTGCAATGCGATTTAAGTCATTTAAGGTAAGAATTTAATTTCTTTGGGAAATAAGGAGAGGGCTGTGCCTTAATTTATGGATATCTTTTCCTTTAAAGGATTCTAAAATAATTGGGGCCACTTTATCTCAAGCCAAATGGAAGAGAGGGCTATTAAAAAGCAGAGACGCTGTGCTTCCAGACACGGAGGTCTGACTTTATCGTTTAATTCCTAATTTGCACATCTTCCTGACTAAAGAAAACCCAGACCTGAGAAAGCAGTCTGACCTATGCAATCTAGAAGGAGGGAATTAAAGTATATTTGTTTATAGTTAAACTCTATTTCAAAGTTTCCTGTGAATGGGATCTCTTCTTTAAAAATCTAGATAATTTTAAGAGTTAAGAGAACTGCTATGTTGATAATATAGTAAAATGATTGAAGGTTTTTAGTTGTCTATGCAACTTGTGGCATTGTGGGTTTTTAGTGAATTTCAGCATGAAATGGAAACATTCGTCCACAATCTCACTATTGTTTTTTTCTTGATTTGAGAATTGCTGAAATGTTTATTATACTCTTCCCCTCCTTGCATGCTTTCTTCAGTTAACTTATTCCCATATTTGATTGATATTCATTGAACCTACTATGTGCCAGACAATATGCTTATACACTTCTAAAAAGAACATTAAATCTAGGTGTTTATCTGCCCCTCAAGGCATAAGCCAGAGAGTTCCTAAATTAAGTACTCAGAATTAAGTACAGCTGTTCCCAGAATTGGTTTTATTTAGCATTTTTCTTGGTATTTATTCAGCACCAGACAAATATAAAGCACAATGCTAAGCTCTGACATAAGCAGGGTGATGAATCACATACAGACTGTGTTTCTATGTGGCCTGGGTGTTGGTGAGGGACATGCAGAAGTACCACTGGGTAGTGCATATGTGTGAGTGGATGGAGTGGGAAAACACTCAGGTAAAGGGGTCCCCTTGTGCATGGTTGGGTGCTGGAACTTGCCAGCTTCCAAATATGAAATTAGTATGTCAGTGTTCTGATGTGGAAGAAGATAATTTTCAAATGCTGTCCAAAAACTAATAGCTCTTAGAGAGTTCTTCCTAGGCCAAGAGGAGAGCACCTTTTGCCTGGAACTTGGGCTGTAGGCTGTTAGATTATGGGTCACAAAGTTCTAGAAGATTCTAGAGAGACTACCTGGATTCCCTGCCAAGTGATGGCCTTGTTGGAAGAAGTAAGGCTTTCTAAGAAAATGCTATTTTTATCTCCTACCCTACCCCCAAAACATTGCATTCATGTTGCTCTCTGTTGTACCTTCCATCTTCAGAACTTCATGTGTTGGTTCCCTTGACTTCATGGCAGGATATGGTGGCCTCAGGCAACAAATCTTCCCAGAGAATGAATGATAGTGCCTCGGCCTCATGATTTAAATCATCTGGTGACTCTCATGGACTCCTGCTTCCTTTATATCCTTGGGGTCACTCGGCCATTGGTCCTGCTATATATGCTATATCCTGCTAGATCTGTATTGCAGTATTTTTTATGACTATGCCAAGAGCATTTTAGGTATATATATTTTTGATGGGTTCTCTTTAGACTTGGTCAGCTAAAATAAAATTATAATATAAAATAACCATACATGCTTTGTATCTCTAATATACATGCTTCTATGAATACCATTAAATAATTATAAAATAGCTACTATGTCAATTAAGTAACTACAATGTAAAAAGCAAACCAATACCACATACATATGCAAGTTTTTCCTCCTATATTTACGTATACAATAATATGTATGCATTTTATGCTATAAGAGCTTGTAGAAACTTCTATGATTCAATTTGATTGTAGATGTGGCTCAAAAACTAGCTTTGCCATATGTTATCTGTAAGACCAAGAACAAATCAACTAAACTCTCTGTAAAACAGAGATGTTTGGCTTAATGGATTAAAGAAGATAATATGAAGTATCTAGAGCATTATGCCTATCACATGGTAGGTGTTCATTAAATCCTAGCATTTTACACTTTTAACATATTGCCCCCTTGGCTTTAATTAAAATTCAGTAGGTGTTATCAGTTAATATCTTGTGAAAAAAGTTGATATTTTCAAAATTTCTCTTTAAAAATACCAAGTTCTCTAAGCCCATAAACTGGGCCCTGGAACATCTTGCCTTCTTTCTTTCAGGTTCTGCTATCACAGTACATACCCCCATAGCTCAAATGAGGCGGACAGGCCTCCTTCCCATGGAGACCCCTGGCCATCCCATCCCAGCACCATCACCTCATTGTCCCTAGGGAGGGGTGCCATTTCTTGGGGGGGGGAAGGCGGGGCTTAGATCCAAAGCTGCACCTGCAGGGGCCCCTGCCTCAGTGTCCTCTCTCACAGGCATTTCTTTGAACCTGAGCCTCCCTGCTTCTTTCAAGAGTGCGCAGTGTCTCTGCCACTGCCAGCTTCCAGAAGTGAGGCTTCTTGAAGTTATTATCTCAGGTCATTCTCTCTGGCCTTCACAACTATACCTAATCACGCTGTTGTCTCCGCGCTGTCTTTCTGGCTTTTGAATGTCCCCTAGCTGCTCTAAGAAAGCCTTCATATTTCCTTTCATCTCTCTCAAGGTTTGCACATCTGGATTGCTTTTGCTGAGGTCCCACCACAGCAGCCGCCCAGGGAGGCAGGGCACATCTGCTGCTTTGCCTCTGGTCTCTGTCTACCCATGCTGGGGAGCCGCACTTGATCTTGCGCTGAGAAACCATCCAGCAGCCTCTGCATGCAGGCTTGGAGAGCTCACCGGTCAGCCGGAGTCTTGCCTGCCACTGGTCCCACTTGGCATGGGACTGTGCTTTAGCGAATCATTTCTCCCTTGGGAATTTGCATGTTGGAGAGACAAATGCAGCTCCTGAAACCTGCCGAATCCCTGCAGCAGCTCCCTCTCCAGACTCCATGTGTTCCTGCTTCCCAGGTCCCTGGGCTCTTGCCTTTCGGAGACCGATTTTGCTGCTGATTCTGATCCCGTGAGCAGTCTTGTATCTTCTACTAAATGCTCTTGGTGTTTAAGATAGTGAGATTCTAATTCTCTTGTTTGCCATCAAAGAATTCTCAAAGGTATAATAGGTCAGTTCAAATATCTATATTTCTAACATTTAATTATGTCATGACTATTCTCGATTTATCCACATTATGCACATGGCGGCAGAAGAACCTTCGGGGTTCAGCAGAGAGACCACAAGACGACACCAGAGAGCCCAGAGAAAGCAGATTTGCCTCCAGCCCCCCGGTCCCCCTTTGCCTGCCCTGTACCTGGTTGCCTCACTACGAAAGCTCATTAAAAGCCTGCAAAAGCCACAGAGGGCTCCAGGCCTCCTCCTTGACCCTTCTGCCTGGATCATAGAGAAGCTGCACTGTGCCTTGCTGTCCCTACATACACCCAAGCCACACTGAAAGAACAAGAAATGGCTGGAAATAGACAACTCTTCTGGTTCTAAGTCCAGTACTCATTAAACACTCTATTCTTCTTAGCAGGGGCACCTCTGCCATTAGGGGAAATGTTCCACAAGAGCAAGGTAGGGTTTGAACTGCCAGAAAGCACTTATATGCTCCAAATGAATTGCAGGCACAGAGACTATTGCACTTGGAGCCTAGACTTGAACTTACAGCCTTTGACTTGGAGCACTAATGCTCTGCTAGCTACGGAGCAGCGCCCTCTTGTAATACTGTGCTCGTCCTTGTCACAGCGCTGATCACAAGTGCAATTAGATACTCCTGCGCCATTAGTGATTAACGCCTGCCTCTCCCACAAGTTCCATAGGGCAGGGACCCTATCTTGTTCTCACCAGTGTTCTAAATGCCAAATTTTGCACTCAAAATATATTTCTTGAATGCATGATTGAATGGCTATTACCCTTGCCTTCTCAGCCCCTGCCTGAGATCCTGTGTTGAAGAAATAAACACCTATATTAGCAATGCCGACCCCTAAACCTCTTAGTACAGTAAGCCCCTCCAGGTGCATTTACCACACACCTTTAGACTCAGCATGAGGGATGGTTCACACTCCAGGGGCCAGTACTATCACAAGGACATTTCTTTTCTGCCTCATTCCTGCCACTTTCCCTTGCTGGAGCTCCCTGCCCCAACTCTGCATCCCAGCTCACAGTGTGGCCCAGACCTCCCCGGTTAGGGTCCTCTGTGGCTCCTTCTAGATTCCAGCCTTTTGGTCTGCACAAAACAGACTCTCAATAGATGATGATAAATAATGAGTTCTTTATTCCTCTTAGAAGTCAGATTTTAAATCTGTCTCATAGATATGAATGGAAAACAAAGTTGACTGGTAAGTAGGAAAAAATGCTTCCCACTTCCAGTAATGTGCCTACCCCTGCCTATGTTCAAAAATGCCAGCCCTCAGAGAACAGCACTTCAGTGGTAAACAATATCTCTTGAATGATTAGTCTGAAAGGAACATAGGCTGTGAATCTGATCAAGTGAATTACTAGAACATTCTCCCAGAGCAACCAGGTCCTGCTTAGATGGGCCTTCCATTAGATTTGCAAACCAAATACTAAGATGTACAGCAACACAGAGACATGCTCATGTATGATATACTGACTTGAATGGCATGCTCTCTTCTCTGCTGTTGCCACTTTTCTCTTCTGTTCTCTCCTGCTGTTGCCGCTTCTCTCAGCTGCTACCCTTACATGCTGTCTCTCCAGGTCCCAGTGTGCCCACTCACACACGCCCGCACTCTACTCCAGGTGCCACCATCAGGCACACATGCAGGACCGCAGGTGTCTCTCATTAAATCTAGTGGCAGTAGAGTGGAAAATCCTGATGCCCCTTTCATTTACCTACAGTGTATTGCCCAAATTTTAAAAGATTTAAACTCTCTGAGTCTGTTTTCTTGTAAATGGGGGAAACATTCTTTGTAAGTGGGAGAAAATTTGTCTTCTCTGCCAGTTTATAGTGTGAATGTGAAAGGACTTTGTAAACTATGAAAAGCAATAAATTCATACAAACATTCACACACATGAACAAACAGACACACACACACACACACAGACACACACACACACACACTCTCTCTCACTCTCTCTCCCTCTCTCTCTCTCTCTGAGCTTAATGAACCTAGGACCATTAAGGCTGAGTGCAGACTTCAGTACTAATGAAGCATTGAAAAGCCTGGCTCTGGGGAGATTCCTGTGAGCAGCCTTCAAAGAGGTTACTGCTGTGTGGGGAAGAAGGAAGTGGCCTGACATGGACATTCCGCAGGGGTGGCATGTGTGAAGGCAGGTCATCAGAAGGGAGGAACCCTGAGGGGATACCAGAGGTATGTTTGGCAAGAGTCCAGAGCCTCAGTGTGGGGTAATGATGAAGTGAGGGCTCTTGAAGTATGTAATTACCACCCAATCTTTTTTTTTTTTTTTTTTTTGCTCCAATTGAATCAAACCAGACTATAAAAATTTAGGTAAATCTTGGGTATAGGTTGTTTATCATAGAGCTTTATTTCTATCACAAAGGGGAGGGGGTGGCTGACTTTCCTACATATATATTAGGAAAAGATCAGATAGTGCTTGGAATATGGGCCACTCTTTGAAGAAAAAGCTAGACTTCCTACCTCATAAAAGGTGTGTGTAATAGGTGAATTGTAGAAGAATTAAAGACTTACATGGGAAAGGTAAAATTATGAAGTTATAAAAGAAACTATTGAAAAGAATATAAGAGAACATATTTGTTACCTTGGGGAAAAGGACTTTTAAGAAGAATCCTAAAACACAAAACTTGGGATAAAATATTGATGGATTTGGCTACAAGAATATTAAATGTTTGTGTTCAACCAAAGATACATTAGATAAAGATTAAATAAGGGCAGCAGATGAGAGATGTTTGTGATAATACAAATTTTGTAATTAAAAATTGCAAATACCTTATGTTTATGGTAATAAATAGAATAAATAGGAACCTCTGTAAGCCAACAGGAAAAAGAAAAGGAAATCCAGTAGGAAAATAGTCAAAAGCAACTTGTAGACAAGTCACATGGGGAAATTTTAAGATTAACAAGTATACAAAGAGACCCCCAGCTCACTAATAACTAAAGAAAGTCAAAGTAAAATTATAAAATTTATCTGTACTCACTAGATTGGCAAAAACTATAATACCAAATCCCAAATACTAGTAAAGATATGAGGAAATAGGGTCCTATGATTGTAAGTGCAGTCATTCCAGAGAGTAACCTTAATGCACATAAGTGTGTACTTAGCTGAAGAAAGCATGTGATATTTGGTAAGCTCTCACTCCAGAAGTAAATGTCACAAAACACTCACACAGAGAGTTGTGTTGTTTTTGATAGCAGGGAATCAATGATGATCTCAGAAGCCATCTTTAGGAGAATGGATAAGTAAAATGAGGTAGATGCAGACCCTGGAATATTATGTAGTCAACAGAAACAGTGAATTAGAAGTGCCAATAAGAATAGATCTTGGCAGAAGCAAAACTTTGAGTGAAAAAAAAAGAACTAGAATGAGATATATAGCACACTGGCATTTATATAAGTGAAAACCACAACAGGGGAAAAAAAACCACAATTTACAAAGATTCACTCATATCCAAAGATAAATACCAAACACACTAGATCAGGTGCCTATGTGACATAATAGCAAAAAGTGGAGATAATATATTGGTGTTGAATCAGGAAAACAGAAACCACTTTAGGTATTTTAAACAGGATTTAACATAGGGAGTTGATTATAATGATTCCAAGGGGTTAGAAGATGAGCAATAACTGAAACGCTGTCACTATAGAGAAAAATCTGTCACACCTAACACTGGAGGAGCCAAAGATCAGAGATGGCATTACCAAACCTAGTTGCTCACAGGAAGGGCCCCCATGACTGGTGTGCAGGCATGGAGCTCAGAGTTCCGGGGGAGGGGGCACAAGTGGGTCAGTGGCTGGTGCTGTAAGCTGAAGAATATGGACACTAACACCTTTATTCTGCTGCTGGGGGATGCTGACAGGACCTGGAAAACTGCAAGAGAGTCATTTGTTTCTCCTGCCTTCAGATCTCCAACCAGATCTACCATTGGCAAATACTGTCAGGAAGCCAATTGGCAAAGCAATCTGGGAAGTGAAATTAGAAATTAAGCCCCAGTTACACAACAAAATGTAAAATGATGGATGTGGGCTCAGAGGTAATAGAGAAAAAAAACAATGATGTAAAAATAATACAATTGAAAACAGGAGCCTTGTGTTAGACTGCTGGGAATGACACATTTTGAATTAAAGAATATGATAACCCAATTCTGCAACTAAGTCAAACAATAAGTGAGAAATGCTCAGGACAAAGAGTCATATGACAGGGCCAGTCTGGGGTCTGACTTGCCGGGTAACCTTGGCCAATCACCTCAGTAACTCAATCACTCAGATTTTTCACCTGCACTAAAAGTAGACCTAAATAAAAAAAACTCAAGCTATAGAACTTCTAGAAGAAAACTTTAGTAACCTCATCTTTGGCAAACATTCCTTACATGTGATATAAGAAGCATGAACTATAAAATTAAAAAGACCAAATAATAGATTAAACTTCACCAAATAAAAACTTGTGCTGTTCAAAAAACAAAATAGTTATAAAATTGAAATTGTAAGCTGTAAAGGGAAAGGTGATTTTTATAGAATACATACATCTGCTAAAGAACTTATGTCTACAAAATATAAAGAATTCTTACAACTCAATGAAAGAAGACAAACAACCCAGTTAAAAATTGCCAAAAGATTTGAACAAAAAAGATATATATGGCTATTAAGTAAGCACATAGAAATAGTACTCAGCATCACTAATTATAAGGAAATATGAATTAAAATCATAGTTAAAATCATAGTTAGACACCTTTAATCTCCTACAAGAATGGCTAAAATTAAAAAGATCGTCCAATCTAAGGGTTGGTGGAGATACGGAGCAATTAGAATTTTCAAATACAACTGGCAGGAATGCAGAATGGTACAACTATTATGGGAAAGAATTTGACAGTTTATTTTAAAAAATTAAGCACACATTGCTCATATGAACAGGTCATTGCCAGCCTAGATCTCTACCTAAGACAAATGAAAGTATAAATTCAGACAAAACACTTGTGCAAGAATTTTCACAGTAGACTTCTTTATATAGCCAATAACTGGAAACAACTCAAATGTCCATCAATAGGATGGCAGGATAAAAATTTGCAGTGTAGCTATAAAATGGAATGCTCTATTGAAATAACCAAAATAAACTAATGAAACACAAAACTACATGGGTGAATCTCAAGATAATTATGCTAACTGAAAGAAGCCAGACAAAAATGAGCACATATCTCATAATTCCATTTTTATAAAGTTCTAGGATGTGCAAACTAATCTATGGTGACAGAAAGCAGATCAGTAATTGCTCAGACTCCAGGGAGGAATAGGGGAGGGAGAGCTGAGCAGCAAGCGTCTGAGCAGGGAGGAGGCAGAGATTACAAAGGGACTTAGGGAAACGTGGACATAATGGATATGTTTGTAATCTTTATTTTAGTGGAGCATTTGCATGTGTATACATGTCACAACTCATCAAACTGCATATTTTGAATATGTGTGATATTTGCATTGGTCAATTATACCTCAATAAAGTTGGGAAAAAAAAAAAGGGCTCAGGGTTAGAGCTGTGTACATGGGTCCTCCTTCCATTTCTGAGCTATGAAGGCTCATGCAACTTCAGCCATTTGGAGGAATGAATCTCAGCTCCAGATGCACTTTGGGGCTTTGAAAAATACTGATACCTTGACCAACCTTGGAGAATCCGGTTCAGTTAGTGTGGTGGGAAAGATTAATACCTGCATTTCTCAAGAGCCCCTCAGGTTCTTTCAATGTGCAGGCAGAATTAAGAATCACCAACAGAAAAGTTTGTTTTGAAATGCCAGTAAGGTAGTTCACGGATATGACAATGAGTAGTTCAAAGGTTGTGTCCTACAGAGCTGAGCAGATGCCCGGGAGAGCAGCTTCGGACAGGTGGGTTTGTCCTGGGAAGGATCTTGCAGGAGTGGATGTATCTGCAAATGTGACTATCTGCACTTCATAAAGAGATAAGAAATGAGCATGTCTGATTTAGGGGATTTCTCCTTTCACCCACTTATGAGAGGAGCAAACTAAGGATGGAATCAAGTAACAAAACATGAGACTAGAGGACCTAGAAACCGGCGGTGAAAGTTTGAGTTCTTCCCATTCCTGGTAACAAAATCTTATAAATGGAGAATAATCACTTCTGCAGAGAACTCCCTGAGTTCCAATCCCAGATAATTCAGTGGTAAGAAAAATAAGATTCTCCAAACAGGATTCTGTCTAACCCCTATACTTCTGTCTGAATAGCCGATACCCCAGTCTAAAGATAAGATTTCATTCACAACAGTAGTCATGTCCACAAAACTGCTCTTCTAAAGTTGGGTTTATTAGATAAATATCTGAAATGAAAATTCTAGACTAGTGTAGAACTGGTATCTCCAGCTTGGTCATCCTAAATCTTTTATGAAACAAAGTGGGAGAATCAATCAATTGGTCAGTCGATTTCCTTTCCCTAAAAGTATTTTCTCTGAATCATTTTATGGAATGAGTAGCAAATGACTATCATTTGATATAGACCAAGTGACCCTTCAAAACCCATCAGAACATAAAAAAATGTGAATCAAGGAAAGATAGCTTCTGGTGGGAATGGAAATCTCTATTTTACGGACATAGCTATGTGTTCTATGAAAGCCCCAAAGCTGGGAGCATCTTACTAGCAGTCACATCTCTGGGAGTCTCACTTGTCATAAGAGTTGGGAAATGAAAAATATTAAAAGCATCAATTATGCTAGCTGTGGCGTTTGCATGTATTGAGGTTTGTAATCCTCATAGCAGTCCTCTGAGATGATTTTTATCATCTTCATTCTAGGGTCAGAAAACTGAGAAAGAAGTTAAAAAATGTACCCAAGATTACACCATCCATACGCAGCTGCTGGATTGTCAGCTGGCTTCACACCTGAACTCCTCACAGTCTGCCTTGATCCTGGAAGAAGGGAAGGGAGGTAGAAACAAACAGTAAGTGTTTATTAAGTGCCAGCTACTTCACACATGCTGACTTCATTTAACCCTCACAGCACTTTATTTCATTTAGCCCCATATTATAGCCAAGGAAACGAGGAAACAGACTTAGTTTAATGACTTAGTAAGTAAGAGGTGGAGCTGGGATTGAACTTTAATTTGTCTGACCATAAAGCTGTGCTTTTTTTTCACCAAACCATGAAATTTCAGTGTGTCTATTCACAGGCCCACACTTAAGGGAGAAAATCTCTTGCTTAGAGCTTCATCCTTTACTTTCTATAATTTTAACAAATTGGTTACTTGGTTTTCTTGTTCAAAGCCAGAAAGTATATGGGGAGTTGGGGGGAGGAGAGTGGGGTAGGTGAATTGAAGGGGGAATAAAATTGGTAGAGAAAATAAATGTCCAAGAGAAGTGATGAATAAACCATGTCTTAGCCATTCAGCTTTAAGTAGAGGTCTGCGTGCATCATCATGCGTTCTTTAGAGGAGTTGAACCAAAGAGATTGGATGAATTCATTAGGCAAATTTTGTAAACTTTTAAAAATAAGCATAATGATCATCCTTAATTAAGTTTTGAACACAAAGTCCAAACAAGAAGTTTCTCTTGCTCTCTTTTTTTTTTAAAGATTTATTTATTCATGCATACAAGAACTGAGGTGTATGCCAGAGGTGTTGGGGGGGTGGGTGAGAGGATTCACCAGAGATAGAGTGGGGAGCAGAACAGGCAGACCCACTGAAGTACACTGCTGAAGGGAGCAGTGGGCGAGGCAAGAGAGGTCTGCTGTGCCTTGTGGGAAGCTCCCAGGCTGGAGATTGAACTCATGCTGCGGGAATTCAGTGTCTGGCCAGGGACCTGACCCACATGGCACAGCAGACCTCTCCTTGGACAGAGAATGAACTGGTGCTGCAGTGGCTCTGGATAACTTCATAGGCTGAGACTTAACCCCTTGCGCCACCAGGGAGGACCATCTTTTTTTCTTTTTTTAATACAAAGCAGTGTTATTTGACCCTAAGAATATTTTACAACTTTCTGTAAATAATATAACCAATAAAATGATGTCATATTTGCAAATCAGACGGTGGCCGAGATGGGACGCTCCCTGTGGGCTGTGGGGTGGGTTGGGGGGGGTGGCGCTGGGCCTGGGTAAGCCAGGCTGTGCTCCTCCACAGGCCCAGGGTGCTCTCTGGGCTCAGTTGGGAAGCTGGCCATGTTCTGCCCTCTCCCATCACCACTGCACTTCTCACACAGCAGTGGAGGGCTTCCAAGGGAGAAGGGCTTGCTAAAACACAGATTGCCACACTTCATCCCTGGAATTTCTCATTCAACAGTCTGGTGGGCCTGAAGATTTGTGTGCACGCTAGATCCTAGCTGGTGACATAACTGCCCTTGAGGACCAAGCTCCAGAAAAAAATGCTCTCTCCCCTGGTCTGTTCAGAGATTTTAACTTTGACCAAACAATTTCTGTGTCTTCTCAGGTGTCAGTGAACTTCTTGAAGGAAGGCACTGCTGACCAGCATAAAGCTGAGGGGCTCCAGGAGAGGAGGCCTGGTGAGCAACGGGGAGTGCGGCCAGCAAGAAGGCTTTAGTCACAGGTCTCTGAAACTAAAACCCAGACCTTGTTGGGCTCGCAGACCCATTGGAAAGTCAGAAGCTATAATTAAACACAAAGAGCTGGCTTTTAAAACAGGCAGAAGCAGCACTTGCTAAGACCCTACCATGGAGCACGATATAAGAAGAGACATGTCTGGTGTCTCGAGGAGCCCAGGTTGTCCCTGGCAATGCCCAAGTGGGCTGGTAGCATCCAGAAGGGCAGGGCATCGTCCTGGGCTGGTGCTGCCCACTACAGTAGCCATTAGCTACATGTGACTATGTAAATTTAAGGTAATTAGACTTAAAACAAAATCCAGTTCATCAGCCACACTGGCACATTTCAAGTGCTCAGTAATCACAGGTGGTACACAGCTATCCTATTGGAACCACAGGGACAGAACACTGCAGAAAGTTCTATTACAAGGATTTGGGTAGTGACACAGGGAGGGGAAGAGGCAAGCGCACAGGGCAGGGCGATGCAATGTGTTTGTGTTCAGCAGCCATTAAGCGAGGTGGCCTCTGCACTTGCGTGGGGAGGGGCTGTGCACCCAGAGCAGGAGGCCGTAGAGGCAACCACCATGGGTCACGAGGAGTGAGGAGGATGTCTCAGTGAGAGAGGGGCCTGCTGTGTGTTGGAGCCCAGAGGCGATAGTAAGGATAGTGAGGTATTCTCTAAGGAGGCCCAGTGTGGGTGCCAGGACTAAGCAAGGTGAGGAGAGGGGTGTGTGTTGGGGGGTTGTCCTGGCACTAAGACTCAGACCCTAAATGATGTGAGGAGGGTTTCTGCATAGGAGGGGACATCTTTGCAGGGTGTCAGCATCTGAGTGGATGAACATGGTGTCTGTGCAGGGGGTGCCCTAGCACTTGGTGCTGCTGTCAGGGGTGGGTGGGAGGGTCCATGTAGGAGGTCCAGGGAGGGATGTTGGTATCCTCATGGAGGGCAGGCTGGCATGAACCCTGGACCTGAGCAGGATGAGGGGGAGTTTTATGGGGTACCCTTGAGGATGTTTATGAGTTTCACTTCTTTTTTCTTTCTTGGGCCTAGAAGAGTAGGTCCCTGGGTCATTATTGAATGGATACTGACATAAAGGAAAAAGACCCATCTCTACCACTCAGCAGCTATGGACAAGCCTCTTCTGACAGGGCCACTGTTTGGAGTCACTGTGAAAAGATAAAGTGCTGCACACACTTGAAGAATCTATCTTGTTCTACTCAATGGGAAAGAGGACCATGCCATTCTCAGAGGGCCAGGCCTCCCCTCAGTGGGTACCGGGCAGTGTACACATGCTAGTCAGGCCTTGGGTCCCTCTTCTATAACGTGAGAAAAGCATGGTGCAAACTCACCAAGAAAAAGGCCAGTATGGACACAACCACTTCGCCCTTGGGGACAGAGCACGCTTGTGGCTATGTGTGAGCTGACCTCAGGGCCCCGTTCCCCAAAGTGGCAGCTGGTGGTTCCCGAAGATCAACGGAGTCAGTAGCGCCCTCCTCTCTCTCAGCAAAGGTTGCATCTTCACAGTAAAAGGAGGCCTGGGGCTTGTTCATGTACCATGATCCCTTCCAGGTTGGAGAGTCTGTGGTTGCTCCAGGAGCCTGTGTCCGAGTGAGGGCCCTGGGTGGGACTCAGGGGACCTGGGCCAGTCTCGTGGACTTGGGCAAATGATCCCCTGGCCTGGGCCGCTAGGACAGCATGATTGCTGTGTCCTGGCCTCAGGCCTCAGAACTGCTTGAGATTCAGGTAAACAGAAGGGAGAAAGCTAACTGACAAACAGGGTCTGATTGGAAGTGTGTCTAGAGGAACTTTTCAGGAAACACAGCCCCCCTCCACCCCCCCTCCAACTTTGGCAGAATAATGTGTGCCTGTCAGAAGAGAAATCCATAAAGGACAATTTTACTAAATACTGTCATTTCTAAACTGAGTTATTTTGAACTTTGGTAAAAGCCTTTTAAAGTTTTGTTTATAATACAGGTCATTTTCTTTACAGCCTTGATTCAGACTTCTGTCTGTGTCCTTGGTTGTTCTTATTCCAGTGACTTCAGTTAGTATTTTAAGGTGAAGTTACCCGGAAGTTTATCTCCACCCAGATTTTCTCTCCTGCCAGGGTTGACCCCATGGGCCCCTCACCTCCACAGAGTAATTGGGAAACTTCAGGTCACTCCTCTGGTAGCTGCTCCTTTTCCACCCCCTCCAGCCTGAGAGATTAGCAATACCATTCATGGCCTCCCTTTCCCTGCCCCCACCACGGTCACTTCTGCAAATCCTGCGATGATCCCACTTCCCACTACATTGTTCTCAAATCTGCCCCCAGCTCTTGTGTCCATTGCCAATACAGGGTTCAAGGCATCTCTCACATGTAATCCTGCCCCTAGTTGGTCTTACCAAACTGTCCCCTTCAAATTAAATAGACTCTACAACAGGAATCTTGAAAAACATAATTCTAACCACCTCACTTCCCTGTTGAAAAGTCTAATGGTTCACTACCGCCCTTAAGATAAAGTCTAAAATCCTTAGCAGCCCTATAGTCTGACCTGAGCACCTTGGGGTGAGCAGGGACTTAGTCCCTCGAAAACTGGGCCAGCCATCATCCCGCTGTTCTCTTCCCTCCCCTCAGCTCTCCTTCTATTTTTACTGCATTTGAATTTCATTTAATGCTGTCTGTCACCTCAGAGCCAAGTCACACTTGCAGTCCTGCTGCCTCCTACTGAGAACATTCTTTGCCCCATGCCCTTTGCCTTTTTCATTTGTAAATCCCTCTTGTGGTTGGTGGGAGGTGCCCAGGTCAGATGAGTGGTCCCTGCTGAGGCCTTTCAGGTTCCTCTCACCACACCCAGGCAACTGACTTCTGGGTCATTTGGATGCCTGGACAATGGTAATGCTGCAGGCAGGGGCTGTCCATCTTTGCTCCCCATGTCACCCCACCAACTTTCAGTAGTGATTTTTGGAGTAATTGTGATTCATTCAAGCATAGCTTGTACGAAGAGTGTGTGTGTGTGTTTTTTGGCCCTTAGGTAGGCAATGTTAGAAAAGTGGTCACAATCTATAACCATCTGATAAAATGTTGACTGTCACTCATAATTAAATAAATGCAAATTAACATCACAATGAGATGCAGTTTTTACCTACCAGGTTCATAAAGATCACAAAGGGTGAGAAGGTGGGGCTCCCAGCAAGGAGCCGCCTGCTCCCAGCAGGGTGGGGTGTAGTCATGAGAATTCTTTCAGAATAACTTGCCAATCTCTCCCAAAGGCTTCACTGCCTATATATATATATATATATATATATATATATATATATATATATTTTTATAATTTCACTCCTAGAAACGTATCCTTCAAATATTCTTACAACTGTGCACAGAGGACCTGAGTGTTCAACAGCTTGTTGTAACCATTGAGGAAAAAAATAATGGGAAAAGCATTGCCTGTTCATCAAAAGGAGGCTAATTCAATACATTATGTAAGTCCTTCTAATGGAGAATTATAAGGAATTTTTTTAAATGAGGCAGACCCACCTACATTCATTTGAAGCAATCTTTGAAGCAGAAAAAAATAAAAGTGAAAGGTTCACATTGTATGTATATTTAAAATTGTGATTTCAAAAGGAAATATACAAATGTGTTCCTATGCATTAAATACTTCTGGAAGAATACACAAGAAACCTAACAGGAGAGAGGTAAGATCTGGGATGGGAGAGACACTTTTTCATTGTATATTCTAAGTGTTTGATTATTTTATTGCTATTCATTGTATGAGTCAGCTTTATAATTATTACAAAAACGCCATGCTTGGCTTAAAAAAAAAAAAAAGCTTATGAATTTGTATTTGCCTGAGATTCTAGCCTATACCTTCCCTTCCTTCCTTCCTCCCTCCCTTCCTACCCTCCCTCCATCCTTCCTTCTCTTATTCTCCTTCATTCTAAGAAAATTGTCATTCCCTAATCTTATAAAGGTATTAAAACATAAAATCAGACCAGTGCCCCCTCCCCACACCGGGAGTGCAGAGCTGACCAGGTGAGTTCATGGCTATTTCCTGCCAAGTGCTGACTGCCCCAGCTGACCCACACTGCGCATGCGCTCATCCTTTTCCGCCACTTTTCGCTAACCATGTCTTGGCGTCCAGCTGCAACTGCTCCCAGCACCTCATTTCTCTCCCTGTCTGTGGGGCTGCTCCGCCGCCACTGTGAGGAGGCCTGGGGAACCTATTTTGCTATCCTACACTTGCAGGAACCTGAGGAGTGGTGGGGGTGGGTTAACATTTCATGGGGTGACCTGTGATGAATGAGAGCGGGTGGTGGGCAAATATTCCCCTCACAGCTCGTTAGGGGGTTCCCTGGTGGTGTCCAGCCCTGGTTTCCCACTGGACTGAGCCACTCAGGGATTAACCCTCAGGTTTCCTCTCCCTCTTCCCTGTTTTACTTTCCACGTTGTACTTTCCACGTCCTCTCACTCCCATTTCTTGGGCTCTCTTCCCCAAATAAGCTACCAGATGACCTTGTGGAGCTGCTTGGGAGGGAGTGTGAGGCAGCACCACCCTTCACAACAGCAATGGGGCTCCTGCACCCTGGACCCAGGAAACAGCTGTCCCTGGGAGCTTCTCTTCTTGAGACATAACCTGCATCCCCTATGTCCTCATACCTGTCTTTCCCCCTTAAAAGTTGGAGGATGGCACTTGTGAACCCAGCTATTTTCGTCCAAAAGTTTCCCCACGTCAGACAGAAGAGCACATTACAGAGTCCCTTGTAGAAAGGTCTTAGATTCCATGAAAGCTACCTTCATGCATCTTTTTTCCAATTACAGTCCAAGAGGGGGACGTTGTGATATGCATTGTTCAGTTGAGGAAATAGGTTCAGAAAATGTAGTGCCTTGTTCCGAGTTACACAGCTAATCTAACGGAGACTGGAATGGAACCCAATTCCCACTCAAGGCCGGTATTTTTCCATTCATCGTGACGTAGTTGTTCCTGGTTCTGGAGTCTTGGGTAAACTTGGACATTGCCACAACACTTGTTCTGCCTGTGCCCGGCGCCCCCACCCCCTTCCTCAGCACCCTTCCTCTCCCAGCCCAGGGTGTGCTCACCACACAGATGAGATAGCGGCTCCCTACAACCGTCATCACAAATGCCTTCTTCGGGCCACAGTCTTTATGATTCCAAGCCCACTGTCAGTTGTTCTGTTCACTTTCTCCCAGAATGGCCCTTTCAAAACAGAAATATTTATAATTTCCTACTTAAAAAAATATCAAACTTGAAAACCACATGTTAAATTCCCTCCTCTTCTACTCCTTACCTGCAGAGTCCAAAGTCTCTGACTTGCATTCAAAGCTTTCTGTGCCACTGCATTTCCATGGAGCTTGTAACTCAGTCCCGCTATATCGTAAGCAGGAACACAGGACATTTTTATGTTCAATAGAACATTTGCACAGAGCCTAGCACTTAGTAGGTGTTCAGTGATGGTCTAGTAAGTGGAACAGACTCATTCCTGATCCCTGCAGCACGGTCCACATGGGCTGGGCTGTCTAGACCACACCCTCCATCAGGGTAGTCCACGGACTCTGTAGCGCCATCAAGCCACAGAGCGGGTCTTCCATGATCCAGACAGATGGGTAAAGAAGGAATCCTGGAGCCCTCGGTGGCTTTTTCTTTTTGTAAAGATTTATTTATTTATACAAGCTGGGGTACAGGCCAGAGGCGTGGGGCGGCGAGAGCGTTCACCAGAGACAGAGAGGGGAGCAGAACAGGCAGATCAGAAATACACTGCTGAGGGGAGCAGCGGGCGAGGCAGGAGAGGTCTGCCGCACCATGTGGGATTCTCCCTGGCTGGGCTTCGAACTCGCATCGCGCGCTGCCGACAGCTCCACAGCACAGCGCTCAACCGCTGCGCCACCAGGGAGGCCCACCTCAGTGGCTTTTTCAAGCTTTTAATCTTTCTACACCATTTATAGCGAGGCAACCAGGTGCAGGGCAGGCAGGGAGGCCCCCAGACCCGGCGAACCTTCACTCTTTCCGGGCTCTCTGGCGTTCTCTCGTGGTCTCTTCTCTGGCCACCGCTGTGCTCTGCTGCATGATTCTCTGCCGCCTATGCCTCTGCCGCTGCCCTTATAGTCTCAGCCTCTGGCCCAGGTGCGCCCACTCACACACACCCACACCACACTCCAGGTGCCGCCATCAGGCATGCGTGTGAGACCACAGGTATGGATCACAGATGCTAATGGCGGGAGGGCGGAAGAAACCTGATAATTTCCGTTAACTATATACCTATAAAGGAACTTACAGTGTAATGGGGTGGGGTGGGGGTGCAATTGCAGGGAAACAAACCCACAGAGAAATATTGACCATATTGCAAATAGCATGGGGGAATATCATGTAGGGGGTAGGGGACAGAGAGAATGAGGTTTAAAGGAGAGTTTATGGAAAGTGCCTCCACAGTGCCTGGCATATAGTAGATACTCAATAAATAGCAACAAGTCTTGTTCTCACAATCACACATCCAGCTGCGTGCACACAGGAGCGAGGCCCTGCCTGTCTTTGATTGCCATGCCGCCTCCACGCTTCCATCTGCTCCAGCCTCATTTTCTGATCAATGAGAAACACACCAAATTCTTTCCCTCCTTGGGAGGGGGGAAAAAAAACCACACACAAAAAAACTGTTCCTTATGCAAGGAACCCTCTGTTCCCAGGTCTTGACAAAGCTGTTCATTCTGGTCCTCCTTCCAGATTCAGTGTAAATGCTACTTCCTAGAAAGGCCTTTTCTGGTCACCTCCAGAATTCTATCATGTCAGAGTTGCTATTTCTTTCTTTGCAATTATCAGTAACTGTGATGATTTGATTTATTTCTTGCCTTTGTTTAGTGTCTCACTAGACCCTCAAGTTCTAGAAAGAGACAAGCTGCTAATGTGTTCTAGTACCTGGAATGTGCTCTCTGCATCCCTATGTGGTTGACCTACCTCTGTCTGGGGAGCTGGGGAGGACCCTCAAATAAAGGTACATTTGACCAAAGCTTTGGAGGGGATACCAGAGTCTACTACCAGGGGCCATGAAGGGGAGGGGTCTTCAGGACGACTTTTCAGTGGGAAGTATTAGCAAGGGAGACTTGGATGGGATGAGCAGCTGTGTCCAGAAGACAGCTCTTGCGTCAAACTGGCATGGGGTGTTCAAAGCGGAATTCATTGGGGGGGTGAGAGGGAAGGGCGGCAGTCACCTTGAGCTGCCAGCAGAGGCTGAGGGCTAGCAACCTGTTGAGCCGGAATCTGTTTATTAAAATATGCCCACCAGGGAGGAGGGAACCTTATTAAGAGTTTTCAGACATTAATGATGAAAATTAGAAGCATTACCATTTACTCAGCTCCTACTACCATGTAGATGCCCTAGCTAAGCCAGTCACCACTCAAAGTTGCTATTATTTACCCCTTTTTCAGAGGGCAAAGCTGGGATTTACAGAGAGTGAGCAGTGTGTCTAAAATCTTGGGGCTAGACAGAGTCACACACCCAGCTCCGTCTGACTGGGCAGCGGGTGCCCTTAACCCCCATCTCCTGCTGGCCCGTGTACCTCACAGGTGAATCAATTAATTGGGTTTGGCTCTGTCCCGTGGGACTGAGTCATCTTGAGTCAGACTGCCTGAGCTTGTTCCTCGCTGGGAAGCTGATAGAAACCTAAGTCCTAAACTGGCAATGCCAAGGGCAGGACTCTGTACTTTGATAACCCCAAGATAGGGCTGCTATTCCCTCTCCCCACTGGGAGTCCTAGACTACTTCTCTTGGGCCAGAACCCAGGAGCTCTGTGGGTGAGTCATTGCAGAATCCTGCATTGCTCCCCCATGGAGAGTGGCGGCTGGGAGCTCAAGGATAGAAGCAGAGAGATGAGTTTAAAATCCAGCTCTCCCCTAAAGTTGGGTGGCCCTGGCCTGGACCAATTTGCTTACCTCTCTGCACTTCAACCCTCACTGAGAAATGAAGACAAGAGCAGCCTCCTGTGTTGCTTGAGGATTATGTGAAAAGAAGTATGTGAAGTGCTGAGCATGGCACATGGCAGCCCGCAGCGACTGGGAGCCTTAATTACCACTGCTGCCTTTGTTGGTAGTCTTGGGGGTGGGGACACGTGTGGGGGTACATGGGTTTGGATTTTGGCACCATCACTTTTTAGCCATGTGAGTTGGAGCAAATTACTGACCATCTAGACTTTTTAATCTTTCATTTGGACATTTTAGGTGGGTGTCCAGTGCCCTTATCCTTTTGAATTAAAGTCAGCTTCTACTTAGGAATTGGGAACTATCAGAGGAGGAAATGGCTTTTGCCGTGTTTGGACAGCATCTGCCCTGCGCTATGGTCTGTCAAGAGGAGGCTGAGGGCTTTGGGGCTGTCTGCATCTCATTAGGGCATCTGGGGCATGGTCTCCAGAGTGTGACTGTGTCAGCTGGGGTGAAACTTTTGCCTAGTGTGTTTTGGCTTGAGCTGAAAAATGTATGTAAGCAGTGTGGTGAGTATGAGAGGCAACAGAGTTAGTGAAGAAAAGGCCAGGGGGAAAGGCTGCATCTGTGCCTGCGGTCCCGGGTGTACGCATCCTCAGGAACCAGACGTGCTGCCCATGACACCCAACCTGTCCTGGAAATGAGGGAGGGCCGGAGATGATCACCGCTCTCTGACTAGGCGTCTACAGGAAGCACCTGCTCACCTTCTTGCAGGGAGAAAAGCTCAGATTACCCATAGCCCAGCCCCTTGCTAACATGTCAGACTCTAAGTGGGCGTGAATTAGTTCTGATATTCTCCCTCAGAAGCACCACAACTCAGTTTCTGGGCCTGCCAGACTGAGAACCCCATCCTGTCACTTGGTGGCCCCACCAAGTAACCACCACTTTGATGCCCTGACTGAGCTGGCAAATGACTCCTCTGGAGGACACTGATCTCCCAGTTACCTTCTTTATCTGGGAGGGTATTAAAGGGTTTAATATCTGCCTGGCATACACAAGGCACTTGACAGTGTTGAATCTTTCCCCATATTATGCAAACCCTACATCCTGTGATCACCTTAAGGCCTGAAAACCTGGCTCCTATTTGTCTGATCTCTCTCCTTCACTCCTCACACTGGTGCTTTTCTTATCCACGCTGATTCTCACTACACATCAGTCATGCCCTCCAGGTATTCCCGGAACCACACAACAGCACCCACCTGGAAAAGCGCGTGGCACCCAAATCCTGCAGCTGCCACCTACTCATTGTGGACCTGGTTAGAGTCATTGCCATCGCTGGGCCTCCATTTCTCTATTTGTGAAGACATTGGACTAACTCTTTATATGCTCTAATTGTGTGAGTAAATTATTCCATCTACCTACTCATCCATCCCCCTACCTATCCATCCATCCAACCATCCATCCATCCAGTCATCCCATCTGTTAGTCTGTCCGTTTTTCTGTCTGTACGCCCACCCATCACACAGACTTTCAGGACCTTTTCAATGCTGTGTTTGAAATTATAGTAGAAAGAGAGTTGAATGGACCTGCCTTGGGCCTCGAGCACCTCAGACCTCAGAAGAAAGAGACAGATCTCTGCAAAATAGAAGGGGACAAGTAGCGTGAAAGATGGGGACAGGGGCACTCTCTAAGTGGTGCTGGGTGCCCCTACGTGCAGCTTTGCAGAGTGGTGAAAGTCCAGAAGTGAGTCCCTCTTCCAGGGGAGATTCCTCCCCTTTCCTGAGCATTACTCAGCGCCCTGAAATGTCTGCCTCCCTGCTGCTGGTCCTGGTTCTCCTGGGGCGTAGCACAAAGGTCCTGTTGTGGGTCTGCAGCCCAGGCAGCAGCTGAGTCTCTGGGTGACTCACTACCTTGCCATTTCCTTTGTATGAGCCCAAGGCTCCTTGCTGGAAGCAGAGTGTGCGTCTGCCCAGCCCCGGGTGGGGAGCGCTGGCGGCGGCTCTTCAGCATCGCCCCTCCGGGAAGGGGCGCCCGACCCAGCGCGCCTTTCATGTGGCAGGGGGCTCCCTGCACGCTATGCAAACCCACGCCTGAAAGCCTCACAGAAACAGCCCTGGCAGGGACAGCTTGAAGTTTGCAGTTTCGACCAGGCAAGAATCAAAGCGCCCGCTGTGGGGGAGGCATGTGTTCCCCATCAGGCGTGCCTCAGCTCCTGGTCCCCTAAGAGAACACATCTTTATGGAAAGTGAAAATTAACCACCGAAGGGAAGGGGCCGGGATGGCTTGAAGCAATGTGGGCTGCTGACCTCCTGGTGGGTCTTTGCTCCAGCGCAGACAGTCAGCAGCAGCAACAGAAGCCTCTGAGCCGGAGGCATCCTCCCAGACCTGCCTGGGGCTTGGGTTGCTCACGCGGCACCAGGTGTTGGGGCTGGGCATATCACCAGAGCGACCAGGCTAAGGGTACTTATGTATAGTATAGGAGCAAATGAGCACTGAACTGGGAGCCTGGGGATGGGTTCTTCTGGAAGGTTCAATGTATTACCTCTAGCAATTTTTAACATTGGCATTTCGGGTGTCTAGGGGAACAGGGCCTAAGCCATGGCTCCTAAGTTCTTCCCTCGCCTGTCTCCTGCCTCCTCTCTGTCTTTCTCTCTGCCCCCATGCCCCTTACACTTATTCTCCCACCACTTGAACAATTTGTTCTTCCGAGCACCTCACTAGTTCTCACCTCCAGTTTTTGCTCAAGTTGTTCCTGCTACAAGGAAAGACTTCCCCATCTTCCTCAAGAGCATGTGTTTAGTTCTTTCCTTTAAGAGTCAGCACAGGTGTCATCTACTGCAGGAAGCTTCTCCCTGGAGTCTGGCATAGGCACCGTCCTTGAACATCTTTGAGAAGCTTTGCAAAGCCCAATCAGAGCACTTACCATCCTGTGCTCTGCCAGGAGGGCCTGCGCTGAGCTGTGAGTGAATGAAAGTGAGCACGCGTGAAGGAAGGACTTGGGAAGGGAAATGGCTTTGCCCACCAGTGCCCTGTGGGTGAGTATTAAGACAAACCACACAGGGAACCTAAGAAAGTGACTCTAATTCTGTCCTTCCTTTGATGATCTTTAGGACATCCCATGCCAAGGTGCAGGTGCCATTGCCCTGCGGGACTGAGGAGGGACCCAAACTGGCAGGGAGGCTGCACCTGGCATCAGTACAGAGGGTCAAAGCCAACACACAAATTGTAATCAGACCACCGAAGCAAGACCATGCGCGGACATGCTGATACATCTTGAACCCGGTCAGTGGGCTGTCACTGAGAGCAATGCAAGAGGCCCTGAGTCTCTTCTCCCCACACTCCCCCAGTTCTTCTGGATTTGCAAAGCTGTCATCATTGCTTGTCTGCCTGTTTGAACAGGCAGATGTAGATCATCTCTGCTCTGTTTTAGAGATCAGCCAACTGAGCTTTAGGGAAATTGAGTCTGTTCCATATCCCATAAAGTGGAAAGAGAGAATTTAGGTTTTTCTTCAACCAATCCTTAGTCTAGTGGGTAGTAAGCAACATAAAATGTATGAGATATGGTTCTTGCCACCAGGGAGCCCACAGGCATGTCAGGAAGACTCAAGTAGAGTATGACAAGTGCTACCTTCATGATAAGAACAGAAGATATTAGCATTGATAGGAGGGAGAGGTCTGTTCTTCCTGTGAAGCCAGGCTTTCTAGAAGAAGAAACTTAAACGAGGCTTGAAGGGCAGGCAAGAGTCTCCAGGAGATGGGGAAAAGACGCTAAGGGGAGTGGTGGCGTGTAAGTGTGCCAGCATGTGATTCCCCGGCCCCCTTGGCTGTAAGACAATTAGTCTTTCAATGTTGAAGCCAATACCACAAAGGAGTATATGCAGTGGTTTGTAAATTTGAAGAGCCTAGAAGTACCTATAAAGCACCATTTGCTGGGGCTCCCTAAAACTTTAGCAAGTAACTGATACTCATGTTTTGTGGGCAACTCTCCCAGAGGGAGTGTGAATTTTGGAATTAGGATCAATTGAATAGACAGCTAGGATAGGAGTTGGAGAGGGATGAAAGGAGATCAATGAAGGATTATTTTAATGTATGTGTTAGGCCAAAGGGATGATTCAGAAGGAAGGAGAAAACAGTGTCCCAGCATCAGCCTGAGGCATCAGCCTGAACCTGCTTCAGCTGACATTCAGTTCCCTCTTCCAGTGTTCTGTACGTGATTTAGTGAGCTCATAAATGGCCCTTGGATCTTTTACCCACCCTCTCTACTCTTCTCCTTTCCCCCCAGTTCCTTACCCTGCATCACCTCTGCTGGCTACTGAGAGAGAAAAACAGAAATCTCCATCTGATTGGGCCTTTCTGCTCCATTCATGTGTCTCTTGAGAAGGAAACACCAATTCAAATAGAAGCTTCTAGGGGAGTCAACCTGGAAGTGGCTCTCAACTACCATAGGTCCCAAAGTCCCATATTCCCAGCATCCATGGACCTCCTGTGAAACCACTGGGAAATAGCCAACACTTTGATTTGTAGGCCCACATTGTAGATTCATATTGTAATCTTTGTATTCCTCACTGCTTTCTGTAGACATTGTTTTAGATTCATTTAGGGATGATAATTCAACCGGATTTCCCCAAGCGCCTTTCTTACTGAATGAGTGGGAACTGTGAAGGCATATTGGCATCAGTTACCACTACTCCTTATCTGCAGGTTGGCATGGGATGGATGGATGACACTGGGCTACAGTGTGGGTAAGTCAGTCATTATCCTTCCTGAGAGATTTGAGCTGATAGAGATACAGAGACTCATGGTAGGAGTATGCATGAGCTGAAAATGTCCTCCTTCCCCTTTCTGACATCAAATTCCATCCATCCTTGGAAGCGTCCATCTTCCCAGGCTCCCCCTGCTCCCCAGCTCTAGTGTACACCTCAGGCTTCCAGTTGCACTTCCCCCGGGGCGCTAATATTACACTACCTTGTGTCTAAGTATATGACAACACATCTTACAAAATGAAGACACTTGGAGGACAGATAGTGGGTCTTAGTTTTTCTCAGAACGGCCCAGCACCTGGCACATGGAAATTGTTTATAAAATGTTGATTCACCTGAGCTAAGAAATTCGAAGGATTTATTCACATTCGCTAAATCTTTGATTTTATTATTTTTATTATTTAGGGCATGTTAGCAAGAAGGATTAGGTATCCTCTCAAACAATTTCAAATGAAAAGAGGGATTACTGAAAGAAAACAAAGGGACTGTCATTGACCTCCAAGGACAAGGAGTAATTTGGGTCACGAAGGAACAGAAAAATCTCCTTCCTGTCCTTCAAGGGCCGCATGTCCTCTAATCTCTTTCTCTGCACGTCAACTTGATTCTCCATTGCCAGATAGGCTCTCTGTATCACGTAGCTTTCTCTTTCCATCATTGAGGTTTGTCTGTCACTCCTGCTAAAAGTTCAAGAATCCAAATTATGGTGGTACGATAACCTTGAACATGGTAACTACATGGCCTGTGGATTACAGCTTAGAGGAACCATGATTTTTATTAAATTTATTTATTTATTTTCTTACATCATTGTTCACTTTGGTGCAATATTTAATTTCTCCCCTCGGGTGTAGTCCCTGTTGTTCTCTCCTCACCATAGCATCCATGAGTCTTCTCTTTTTTCCTTTTGTGTTTTTTCCTCCCCTGTTCTGACCCCTCTCTTCCTCCTTCCCCTGCTGTATGCCTCAGATCTATGATCAGCTTGCAAGTTTTATCTTTTTCCTGACCCTTTGTTTGGTTTCCCTATATTCCATCTCTAAGTGAAAATATCAGATTTTTATCTTTTTCCTTCTGACTTATTTCACTTAACATAATCCCTTCCAACTCTGTCCATGTTGCTGCAAATGCCATAAGTTTATCTTTTTTGAGTAGTATTAGTAGATTGCTGAGTAGTATTCCATTGTGTACATATACCACGTCTTCTTGATCCAATCCTGTTTTTGGGCATTTAGGTTGTTTCCATATCTTAGCTATTGTAAGTAATGCTGCAATGAACATAGGAGTGCAGATTCAGAGGAGTCACATTAGCTGAGTCTATAAGACAGGCTTCTTTGTAAGTATGAGGGGCCTTGTACACCAAGTCAGATTTATTATCATAGCACCGTAAGTATGGTGGCAGTTTAGATATTATCTAGTCAAACTTGGGCAAAGTACTTTGTTCCGGATGTTTCAATGCTATTGACTCAGAAAGTGCTCTTCTCAACTTACAGTTCTTTCAAGAAGGGCCTTCTCACTACCAGGAAGAGCCTGAGAACACTGGGAACGGGCCTAGACATTTTACAGCACGTTGTCTAAAATAGTGTGTGATGTTTAGGAAAAGGAGAGGGACAAATCCTGTGTCAGTATCTATCAGGCACAGTGTGTTTAGACTTTACACAGCTCATCTGTGAAGGAGCTCTGACAGTCTCTTTCTGGCTGAGAACCCGGCACTCTAGGTGGGAGCAGGCATGTTCTCCAGGTTTGACACCTGCAAGAGTTGACATAGGAAGGTGGTCCAACCTTTCCATAACAACGTGCTTCTGGCCTCCTTCTTTGCTTCCTTTAAGTATAGGCAGGCCTGCCTTTAAGTAAATATCACTTACACATGAAGGAATTTCCAAGGAAGTCACTTAAATGAGCGGCTAGTGGCTGGAAGGGGCAAACGCTTCACTGCATGAAAGCGCTAAATCTTATAAACCAGAAATCTACAGACATTTAGTAAAATGGTTACTTTTTTTAAAATAACCCTCAATTTGTTGTAAGCCTTGAGTGAGTCCCCAAATTCAAAAGCCCTTATTAACTTACAAATCCCTCTTGAGACCACACCATGCTTCTGCTTCTGGAAACAGCAGGTGCTCTTGCTTTTGAGAATAATGTCATCAGTTACCACACGAGGGGAAACAGAGGAAGGAACATACATGTGGAGGAGGAGGCAGAGTTAGATCCACTCTGGGAACCTGTTCAGCTGGAACACTTCTGGAGACAGTCTGCTGGCCCCCTCCCCTGAGGCTGGCTGCTTGCAGGGCTACCAGGAACCCTAGATTGGAGCTGGGAAGGGAGGGGGATGAGAGCACTGCATGGGGCGACAGGTGAGCTGAGGGCCCAGGATGGACTGATGGCAGCTGGAGGGACAGAGCCAGATGGAAGAGCAGCTGAGGTCTCTGTCAGAAGGTTGGGGCTCAGGCTGTGTCTAAGCAGAAAGGCCTGAGCACCCAGCACAGGTTCCCAGATGTCAGGGTGCATCAGAATTACATGGGGAGCAAGTTAAGTCCCAGGTTCCCGGGGGAACCCTCAATCTGAATGTGGGATGGGCCAGAGTGGCATCTGTGACCAGTTCCCTGGGGGATCACATACAGGCAGTTCTTGTGAAACACTGGTGGCAGGCTTTTCCTCTGTGGACATCTGTGACCTGCTCTGTAATTGAGAGGTTCATGAAAGACAATTCTTACTGTCCCTGCCAACTCTGACGCTGAGCTTCTCAAAGGCATCCTCGTCATCTCTTTGCCTGAACTTGCAGGCCTCGTATCGCTCTCAGTCTCCCTTGCCTTTTAATTTACAAGGCAGGCAGGTTGTCAGGAACATGCTCTACTCTTGAAAAAGCCTACAGATAATAGACTCCAGCAACCCCATGTGGCCTGGCTACTTGGGAAAACCTAGGCAGCATCGTGTGTGTTCACGTGGGTGTCCAAGTGGGACAGAAGCCCTCTCTCTGGAGGCCACGGCATGCAGCCAGGACAAAACCACTTCCAGGTCTCAGGTCACGGGATCATGTGAGACAATGTATTTAAGGAAGAAAGCTTTAAGGGTTTGAAGGAAATTAGACATGTATATTTCTCCCGCAATTATGCATGTGCTTTTCCTTGAAAAATTGTCCTTAGGCCCTGCCTGGAAGAAAAGCCAGATTCTCAATGATTCTGTGTTCTGAAGGCATGCAGAGGGGGATGGTGGTTTCTAGCAGCGAAAGCCACATGAAAGCCTTTGGAGCGGCTTTGCACTGTTCCTGCTACCGCTCCTTTGAGGGCAGACAGGAGAATCAGGGAGTCCTGTCTGGGAAACGAGACAGACTGGGCCTGAAACATTGATTTCTGGTTCAAGTTTCTCAGTGAAATTGAATGAGGAATTTTCCACTTCTTCTTGTCCTGATTCACCTTGGCAGAGTCTTTGGAGACCTAGACTGGGGCAGGGAAAGTCTGTTTCAGGGGGCATCCAGCCAGACTTGCACCCCCAAATGAATAGTCCTCTGTACTATTCCAATATCAGTTGTCTCCTTTTGGCCGGGAAAAGATTCCATCCACCTGACTTCTGCTTTAGCCATTTTGCTCTAGGAGGAACCAGGCCAGAATGTCAGAACAAGAAAATGTCATAGGGCCGTGTAAGTCCTCACCACGGGACACAAACAAGTGGCGATACAGACCCATTTATACAAACTGAATAGCTAGTATGAGTCAGGCTCTATGCCAGCTTTGGGGATCAGAAGGTAAATAAGACACAGTCCCTGTTCTCAAGAGTTTACAGTCTAGTGGGAAACAGATTATAGCCACAAAATCTTCTTGGCATGAATTTAGCAAAACTCTAAACCTTACTCAGCCAGAAATCTAGTGGGAATGACAGCTGTGCAAATAGAAGTCAGGGCAGATGCTGATAAAGATGACAAGAGAGATGGGCTCTGGTTGGCGGCATCACGGGTTGCTTCCCAGAGGAGCTGGCATTTGCACTGGGTGTGGAAGGATGAGGGCAACTAGAGAGGAGGGAGAGGGGAACAGCTCCCCTAGGAAAGATAGCACTGAGGTTAGAGCATCCTGGTGCATTACGTGGGGATGCCATAAATAATCTGGGCTGACTGTGAGGGAGATATGTAAAGAGAGGAATAGGAGGAGATGAAAGGAAGGGCCAGGCCATGAAGGACACTCTAGACCATGCTGAGGATCTGGACTTAGCAGACAGGTGATGGGGAATCATCAAAGGCATTGGAGTTGGAGACAGCAGGTAGAAGGTTTTCATAATAGACCACGTGGGGGATTAAGGTGGCCAATGTTAAGTTGAGGAAATCAAGGACAGAATCAGGAGATATTCTGGAAAGGAAAAAAAACGGATTGTTTGACCATGAAGTGAAAGGGAGTGTGAAGATTCACCCATATTGTGCTGATCCCTAATGTAGACAATGGTTGGTAGTGATGGCAGGAAGGTGGAAGAAATATTCTGATGGTCACGGGCACAGACTCTAGAGTCGGAGGGCCTCTGCCCAACACCTCAGTTTTCAATTCTTAAGTAGGAAATTGATCCATTTCTTTGTGGCTCACTTTCCTCTTCTGCGAAAGAAAAAGGACAAGTCACACTGTAACACTCCTGGCTATCACTGAATTCACTGGCCTAGCACTTCTGGGTAGCGGTGATTCCCCAGGGTCCCCATGGGTCCTTGAGTTGGAATGTAAAGGGGGCCCCTGTGAGAGGAGTGTGCTGGTGTCTCACTTGGCTCACAGAGATGGGGCTTGGCCTGCCCATTTTTACTCTCCATCTGGCTACACATATGATAATAATGTTAAGTGATAAAATCTTTGCAAAAAAAAAAAAAAAACCCACCCCTGTTTCTTTTGAAAGTGAAGGGATCTAAGAAAGTGCTGTTTCTTGGGCAGAAAATGGAAGTTATATGGGGACAATCACAGCCAGGATGGCATTTGTGAATTTGAGTTTCCTCAAATGAATCCTGCAGCTCATCTTCTGCATTTTTACTGTGAAATTCATAAGTGTTGTGATAGGTGAGGTTTTAAAATCCTATAAGTAACACACACAAGTCCATACAACTTATCAGCCACACAAACCATTATAAAATGAATATTTGAATGACTACCACTCAGGTCAAGTCCAAGCACATGTCAGCACCCCAAAACACTCTTCTTGTCACAGCTCTCTCCATGGAAAATAACTTTTATTTTTACTTTTATGGCAACCGAACCAGTTCCCCCCCAACCGCCTGCATTTCTTTCCTCCCACCACCTAAATGTGGACCGCTGGTTCCTGAACACAAGGATTTCATTTTGTCTCTGACCCTCCCCCCATCAAACACGCACACACACACACACACACACGGTCAGAAATCCTAGCATGTGCTCTTTGTGCCTGGCTTCCTTTTCTCAACATCAGGAACCACCACCAGAGCCATCACAGGCTGAAGCAGGTGAATTTTCACCACCACCTTCTAAGAATATTCCATGATTTCCATTTGACTTTTGATGGACATTTGTGTTGTTCTGTTTGGGGACTATTCTGAATAGGGTTGCTGGGAACATTCTTATTCATGAACACACATTTCTGTTGGAATTTTCTTGAGAGTGGAGTTATTGGGTGATAAAAGTAGGCATTTCTTTATCTTGAGTAAATACCACTGAACAGTCTCTAAAAGTGGCTCCACTGTCTACCCTCCCTCCAGCAGGATGCTAGAATTCCCACCTCTCTCCATTCTCTCCAAAACATAGAACTGCCAGTCTTTTGGATATGCTTTAGAACCCAATGATGCTTGCAGGTCATCCCAGACAAATCGCTGGCGGTGTTTCTGCCACCAGAGCGCTTTCAAGTCTGAAGGGCTATCATATTAGTAAATAAGTACCATGAGTTACTTTTCCAGGGAAGACCATATGTGCTTTGACAGTAATATGCTGCAACATTCAAAAGGTCATTGTAAACCCCGGGATGGAGTTACAACAGCAGGGTGATTGTGGGTGGGCTATGAGTTCCAAGAGGGGGGCATTGGGAGGAGTTAAAATGATATTGCAGAAAAATCTTTGAGATGGAAACGGAGATGGTGATGGAGACAAGGATGCATTGAGTCAGGTTAGAAGTCCTGAGGAAAAACTCTGGAAAAGATTTTGGGATGAAATATGTTTGGTATATGTTGATTGTTTTTTAAAAATGTAAATACTATGCTATTTTTTACTTGCAGCTTGCCTCTCCCCCTCAAATTTTGGATATAGTTGATTAAATTTTAATTTTAATTGCTAATTTAATTAGTTAAATAATTTTGAGTTACTTTACCTTTAAAACTATGTAATTTATTAACTTGATTAATTTTAATTTATTTGCTTTTGAATATACTATATTTTTTCATTCATTCCTATGTTGGTAGATATTTGCAAATGATGCTGGAGCAAACTTATTTTGTTTTTATATTTTTTTAAATATGAAATAAATTTTCATTGAAGCAAATACAGTGATTTTAGGTGTTGAGTACAAGAATGTCTGCTATATTATTTCCTGGAATTTTCTCTATATTTGAAATATTTTTTAATACTTAATATCAACCCAGACAGGGCAAGGGAGAGGAAATGCTTACATGGGCAGACCAATGCAAGCTGGCTGGGTTGACCAAAAGCCTGTAGAAGTAACTTAGACTAGACATCCAAAGGGTGGCCCTGGACTTAGCTCGGCAAAGAACTTACACTCCTTCCAAGACCCAAAGATTTCAATGTGGTGCAGTCCTAGAGTAAAATTGGTGGGATCTGATTCTGATACCCACTGAAAGGGCGTGGGACCCTTGGCAAACTGTCCAGCTCTCAGCTCCTTCATTAGTAAAACTGGAGGATTAAATCTAACCAGTAAAACTAGGGGTAGTAGGTTGAGCCGTCATGGCAGTAAATGCAACCACGTACACAGTAGGCAGTTATACTGCTTTGGATGCAATGAAGAAAGCAGAACCATTACAAATGATATAGAAGAAAGGATTCATAGGAATTTGACCATTGAAATGATTGTGGAAGCTGGAAAAGTGAATAGGGGGTAGCTGGACGATCAGGGGAAAGACATCCACCAGGGACCACAAAGTGGTGAGGAAGGAAATCTCTGCAATGATGGTGGCTAAAGTTACTACAGGTCAGCAGGAAAGGCAGTGGGGAGAAAAGCTGGACATGAAGAGCAAGGAAAAATTGCAACTCCCAAGGACAAAACTCATTACACAATGCTCAGCTCAGGCCTTGTGGTAACTTCGGTGGCCATGGTCAGGCATTCTGTATCTCACTTGGCCCAAGAGTGAGAAGGATGCTTTCTTAAAGAAAGTGTAATTCCTGCAGAGTATAGCAGTTTTGCATTCAAATCCTAAAGGTCTGTGCTATGACCTACAATTGGGGCCCCGCTAAAGTTCCACACAGCTCTTATCTGCCACAGACACTTCTAACACTGGTTGGATCTGTTGCAAAATCTTCTCATTTTCTGGATCCCACTCAAAATTGGCAGCCTTTCAGTTTACTCAATAAATCGAAGTAGCATTCCAAAATAAAGCACAGTTGCCTTCAAAATCCAGAGGTTCTGTGGGCATTCTGCCATTCCCTCAGTGGTAAGAGAGACCAGATGCTGCAACTTCTTCACTTTGGACAAAATATCTCCATATGCTCTGGTTGCTGGAATCAGAAGTTTCACTGAAAATGCTGGCCCCTGGATTTTGTAAGATTAATTTTCCTCCATTTGCTTGTGTTTTCCTTACTAAGGTATTTGGAATAGCTGCTATTTCCTACCTGCCAGGTCCAGCTAGCACAGTATCATCAGCCTAGTGGCCTGTGTGATAGTCTATGGAGGAAGAGGCTGTCATGGTCCCTGGGATTATTAGGTTATGACAGTGGACATGGTGGGGGGGGCGGTTAATGCAGCCTGAGCAATATAGCTGAAAGCAAACGGCTTCTGGTGGCCTTTATTAAGAGGTACAGAGAGAAAAAAACATCGACAGATCAATAACTTCCAGAAGTTGTGTTGATTTTCTTCAGTAACAAGACGACATCTGGAAAATCGGTTGCAATTGGAGGTGCACTTATCACCAATTATGGCTATGATAATCCACTGATATTCTCCAAGATTCATTTATCTTGGTACAGGTCAAATAAGCAAATTGAAAGAGAATATGGTGGGATTCATCATCCAACATCTGCAATGTCCCTAGAGCTATGATATTTCTTTAGTGTAATCTTTTGTAGATAGAGGTGAATGTACTCGCTTTCATTTACCTTTTCCCATCAGACAATCCATTAGTCCATGGATAAGAAAAACAATGTGGAGAGTATACTAGTTGCTAAGTATGTCTATTCTGAAAATGATTAACTCTGGAACTGGGAGAATAACTACAAGCTATTAAAGGACATGCTGAGCCCACTGTTAGATAACCCACACCCAAAGTCCATTGGTGACCTACCTTCCATAAGTCCCTAGTCTTTTTTTTTGTAAGATTTATTTATTTATGCATACAAGAACTGGGGTGCAGGCCAGAGGTGTGGGGCGGTGAGAGGGTTCACTAGAGACAGAATGGGGAGTAGAACAGGCAGATTGACCAAAATCCACTGCTGAGGGGAGCAGCAGGCAAGGCAGGAGAAGTCTGCTACATCATGTGGGACTCTCCCTGCCCGGGCATTGAACTCACACCACAGCTGCCGACAGCTCCACAGCGCTGCTGTTACTGTTGCTTAACCCGTTGCGACACCAGGGAGGCCCTAAGTCCCTAGTTTTACTGAGTACCTTGGTGGCCTTTTTAGTCTTTTGATGTTAGTGTACATTCAGAGTCAATACCTATTAATTCCTGAAAGGGGTCATATTTTTCTTTCTATAGTATGATATCACACTGGTAAATAGTAGTTTCCTCAGTTTCCTTTGGAAAATTAGAAAAAAGGATTGTGTAAATTTTGGACTGAGTAATAGCTTCCTTTCTTAGGAGATTCACTCTCTCTTTGATTCAGTGTTTCTGGGACTCAGAATTGATTCAAGTCTGGGAATTAAGCAGTCCATGATTTTTTACTGTGATTGAGTCACCTTTATTCACTAGACCTAAAGCTTTCAATTGATATAAATCAAATAACAATTGAGTAGTTCAACCATCAATTTCATTTTTCAGGACCCAATGCTAAAAAGTTCTGCTGTTCAAACCATTTTGATTAATGATTTGGCTCTGCTATCCATTATGGTAACCTCCTCACCCTTGGTGATTAAGTGTCTTCCACTGGACTTCTGCTACCCACGCATCACCTTATTTCCATGAATTTGTCAACCACTTCAATGGCAGCACTACCAATATAATTTTCACCCTACTGTTATTAACTACCATGGTCTCTTCAAAGATACTGGAGTCCCCCAAGTGGTATGCATACCATATCACAAGGTCTTGATTGAAATGGGTGTTCTCTCCAACCTCCTGGAGTCATAATTAGAAGGTAAGCCAGGAAGTTCCCCATAAAAATTCTATTGTTCCAATTTCCTCAAGACTTTGGCTATCTTTCTTACATTATATCAAGAAAGTTCTAGTATTTTGACTAGATATAAGCCACCATGGGATACAGGTTTTAGTTCAATGATATCAGCAAACTGTTAGAGCAACACACAGAATTGGAAGTCTCTGCTCAGCACACCCTTTGGTATTTTTGGTCTGATCCAGCATTAGATTTCTTCCACCCTGATTTAATATCGATAAGATCCATTGATACCTCAAGTTTCTGTGAGTATAAATTGGTAAAACTTTGCAATTCTTTTGCCGTGTGTGACATTTTCACATGAAACACATTTTAATCTATAACCCCTGGGACCTGCTGAAGTTGAATCTAATTATAGGTCTAGTAGCAGTGAGAAGGGCTGGGGGTAGGTCTTAAGCAGAACCAGTAGTTTCCTGCAAGTTGCCTTAGACCCTTGGTCCTGCACCAGGCTTAGTGAAAGCACACTGCAGTTTCTTCAGACAGGGGAGACTGAGCTAGAGAGGAAATGCTTACTGGCATCCAAGAGTTCAAGCTCCCCTGCTTCATCTGAATCTGATGCCCACATGTCTTTATCCCAATCTTCAGGGTCCCACTTTTTTCCTACTCTCATAGTCATTGCCCTATTTATAACATAAGAAACCCTATGAGGTAATGCTTTCATTTGTATTATTCAGTCCAACATTAGATCTTAGGTTTGATTTTGTGAAATTGTGGTTCTATAGCCATAGGAGCTCTAGTTTCCTTGTCCAGATCTTCAGTCATGAACTTAAAACCCTATGGTCATGATTTGTTTCTCCAAATTCTCCGGCATACTTAGAAGTTACCAACCAACTGATCACTCATCCTTAATTTCATTAAAATGTTCTATGGCAGCAACTACTTGGCCATCTGAAGTCTTGCCTTATATAGGCACTTAATTGCCAGTGTCCACAGGTGGTCATTAAGTAACTGTTTCACCGCTGGACACCACAATCCACCAGAATCCTCTTTCTCACTGATATCAGCATCAATCCTCCAAAAACAATCAGACCAGAGGACCTATTCCATAAAACAGTTCCAGAACTGAGTCAGAGAATACCTCCTACAGAGTCTCTTACTCATGGAAGTTTGATCAGGGACGCAGAGACAATTCTGAAGCTACAAAATAAAGGACACCTTATAATAGGCCACATGATTGTGAGAGAAACTGTGGGAGTAAAGATCTGGAAGAGGAAATTTATTAACTAGGGACCACAAGAAACAACGGGTGAAGCATTCTTGGGGAGACTATTGCCTCTGTGTCTCCTAGAGGTTCTGAAGAACAAGCCAGGAGAACAAGCTATCTAAAATAGGAAAGAGAACCTAGTTCTCTCTCTCACCACATCTCACCTGACCATGAGGGTGGCCTACAGAAAAAACACATGCCCTCTAACTCAGAGCCACATGCACACTGACCCATGACTCAGCAGGAGCTGGGGAGGCTGCAGAACTGGCACCAAGGACAGAAGGGACCAGATCCGTGGCAATGAACTGTGGTGGCACCTGGGGTTCTGCAATGGCCTTCAAATGGAATGATTGCTCCCTAAGTCTCCTTTCTCAATCTCATGAAATTTCTCTTGTGGCCAACTGTAGGGACAGTCATACAAAGAAGGAAAATCTGGGGAATGTTGTTGGAATTTTGCTAGGCTGGCCCAGTCCTCAACCACCTGAGCACTCCATATCTGACAGTTTCTGTTTAAGGAACACCGGCTCTAACCTAGGGATCAGTACCTAGAGGGACATGTTAAGAGAGAGGGGTGGAGAGGAGCCATGAATCCAATTAAATTAAGGCTGTGAGGTTTTACTTATAAAATCAGCACCAGGGAAACCAGAGAGGAGTTCAGGCTTTGTTCCGGAACAAAATACATTTTTGTATTCAACGATGATAATCTACCCTGTTCTTAGGGAGCATTTTATGGTTTGCGAAGTACTTTTACACCATCATTTCATGTGAGTAGATTGACCCTTTACTCATTCACTTCATCACTTGATACTTAATGACTACACCTGGCACAGTGCTAGGTAATTTTATATGTGGCCCCCAAATATGATATCTCCTTTATGTCTTACAATATCTCTGTGACAAAGGTTTTGTTGCTAACTTACATAATATATACCATTGCTAATTTACATAAAGAGATGATGGTTATGACTTTGGGGAGGCTGAGCATAACAAGACCCTGTCCTTGCTCTCTACAACAGGGGTTGGCAAATTTTTTCCATAAAGGGCAAAGTCTTTAACATTTTGTACTTTGTGGTCCATGCAATTCCTGTTGCAGAGAAAGCAGCCAGAAACAAGACCCAACTGGATGGATGTGACTGTGCTCCAACAAGACTTTATTTTCAAAAATAGTCCATGGGATGGAGCTTGCTTACAAGCTGTGGTTTGTTATGTACCACAAGGGGCTGCAAGCAGCTCACCATGACCCAGGTATACAGGTATTTACAAAGGCCTGTGGAGGCAAGGTAAGTGCGTGACAGGAACTTGATGAGGTCTCCACGTGATCTTTCCAGAATCATGACCTCTGTGGCTTGTATTGCCAGGTGCTGCCAACCAAGAATCAGGAAGTGGCTTCAGACAAACGCAGGATGGGGCCTTGAGCATCCACCTCATCAGAGCACACGTCTCCCCCGAATCGGCTGTATTTCTATGAATTGAGCCTGTGGTGTGGGGGTTGTGGTCACTAATTCGTCCCCCTCCTGTATTAACCACCCCCTCATGCTTCTTGAAACCCAGGTTTCCTTATCCCTGACAGTGCAAAGGCTGTGGGCTGGGTGTGACCCTACGATGATATTTCCTTGAATGTCATCTCAACTCCCTCTGACCTGGAACTTGGAAACATTTCTAGTAAGCTGGCCACCCACCTGCACCTCCTAGAATGCCCTCTGGGTAACATTTTCAATGCCAGTCTGGTTCCTGCCTGAGGGATGGGATCAACCTGTTGGAGGTTACAAAGAGATGGACTTGAGTTCAATACAAGGAAGAATGCTCCAGAATAATAGACAGCTGCCTCAGACTGGAATGGGTTGTTGGGGAACAACGAAGGGTTAAAGGAGTGGTTGGATGACCCTTTACAGGAAAAGAACTCGGAAGCCTTTTTATCCAGCGTGTCTACTAACTAGTTCTGTGACCTTGGGCACATTTCTTGACCTCAACTTGGTTTCATCATTTGGAAATGTAGATTACACATCTCTCATGTGACTCTTGTGATAATTAAACAGGAATGTCATCCAAATTCCTAGCGTGCTCCCGCCTGGCACACAGCCTTAGAGGGGCTCTGACCTCTAATGGGGTGGAGTGGCCAAGTTGGGTGAGATAACTTCTTTGATACACAAATTTAACAAGGATTCCTTTCCTTATATGAAATGATTTCATGCAATTGCAGAAATGAAGGGATATGACCTCAGAGGATCTCCTTGTGAATGCCCTAAAACTGAAGATAATGAAGGAACATGTCTTAATATAAAATGATTTTATTTGAAGGGGGAAATGAGTGTAACATTTTTATAATTAGTAGTTTTTGTTTGTTTAAGTCAAAAGAGATTACAACATAAAGTATTTCCATTTCAACCTCAAGGAAGTTTTGCTTTTTAAAATGATGTCTTAACAAAGCTTTCATTGAGTTTTCGGGGAGATGGGACTTTCCTTTTTGAAAATTTTGCTTGCTGTCATTTTAAAACATATATTTTCAAATACATTACTCAATGGATTGTCATTAGAAATAACAAGAAATAACAATGATTGTCATTAGAAATAACATCCTTGCCTATAAGCCCTATACAAAATAAAAGCACAGGAATTTGTGGGCAGAGGGAAGTACAACTCCTGTTTCTTAATGCAGATGGAAAGAATCCCAAGAGACTAGTGGAGCAAGAAATTATCAAAGCTGTGGTATTTGCTAAGTAACTTTGTGCCAGTGCCCGGCAAGTTGCCAGCACACTGCCAAGCCCCATCGCCCTGGCTGAACGCTACAGACAGGGCACGCACCCTGGGAGAGAGGAAGCAGGAAGTTTGCTGAACCCAGACAGAAGAAAAAGAACTCATTCTGGAGAGTCCCAGCAGGTGGGGGAGCCCCTTTGCACAGTGAGGCTCTTTTGACCCAGAGCACACACAATAGAGTCCTCTCAGGAGAGGGCTTTTTTTTCCCCCAAGGGTTTCTTCTTGGCCCTTGGGATTCATCCTAGGCTGGCTTTCTCTGCATGTGAGTTGTCTTGGCCTTTCTGGTTTTCTTTCCCTTTGGAACTCTCCGATCTTTCCATTGTGCACCATGTCCCTGTGAAAAGCTGAGTCGCTCTGCCTTGCACTTTGCAGCCTCCACATTCCCTGTTTGAATGCAGGTAACCAGGCAGATGTCTGGCTGCTCAGTAGGGGAAAGGGCACTTTATCATCCTGTCCAGGCCCCAGGCACCCCCTCGGGAGCATTGTTGAGGGACTAGCTTTCAGATGAGACAGTGCATCTTGGGCCAGATGACCTTTAAAGATCTTTTCCAATTCTGAAATTCTAAGATTCTAACATGACATGTGGCCCCCAGACAATGCAATTTGAGGAAGAACAGAGGATGTGTATGAGTCAGAGGAGACATTAGAACTCTTTTAAGACCCTTGGAATACAGAAATGAAGATGAGAGATTCGTCTTAGTATATATGACCTCAGAAGGCAGAAATTTTGGTTGGACTTCTATGACAAGATGGGAGTTTACTTTCATATAGAAAAGGAACCCTGTCTGAGCAGCTGGGCCCCCCGGTGGAAAGCCTGAAGACCTGATTTTGAATCTTGACCTTTACTTCCCATCAGTGTGAACGGGAATTAGTGCCCTTACCTGACTGAGCTTCTCATTTCTCCTGGGTCAAATGGTGATGATAAAATTGGACTTGTTTCGGTCATCAGGGTATTGTGAGGATCAATAGCACAAGGGGAAGTGCTTATAAATCTGAAGTTCTGCAGATTTGATCTTATTGTCCAACTCTCTCATTTTATAGAGTAGATAACCAAATTCTAGAGACGTTAAGAAACTTAGGAGATCATGTGTCACGACAGGAAGAGCACAGGAGCAGGTTCTCTAGAGAGCTGCGCAGACAGGTCAGAGAAGGAATTCTAGACTCCTCCGTGGCTTCTTAGGCTTTTAATTATCTTTCCGCAGAGAGGCAACCAGGTACAGGGCAGCCCCCAGTGAATCTTCACTCTTTCTGGGTTCTCTGGAGCTCTTTCGTGGTCTCTCTGTTTCACGCTCTATTCTCTACTGCCTCTGCTGCTGCTGCTTCTGCCACTTCTGTTGGTGCTTACAAGCCCAGTCTCTGGCCCAGGTGTGCCCACTCATGCATGCCCACACCCTATTCCAGGTGCTCGCCATCAGGCATGCGTGTTGGCCTGCAGAGGTCTGTCATTGATGGGAGGGCGGAAAAATCTGAAGACCTCTTTTTTTAATCCTACATTATACTATACTGGTCTAAGGTAAGAGCTGATAGGCCCTCTGGGATAGTTATACTGATAAAATTACCAGGGATAATTATATTTATTCCTCGCAACCCCAGAATAAAAGACATTTTGGGGATCTTGAGAACAAGAGCAGTCACAACTTCCCAGTGAGAGAGAACCCAGAAAGACTGAAGATTCACTGGGGGCACCTCACTCTTACTTTTTTTTCTTTTCAGATAATAACAATAGTGTATGTTCACTACATGAAACTTGTGGACTACAAAAAGCACAAAGAAGAAAACTTGCAAACATCTCCCATGATTCTACTATGTAGCTATATTCATTGCTGAAATTGTGACATATATCTTTCTAGTCT
Organism: Scalopus aquaticus; assembly: GCA_004024925.1. Classification (NCBI taxonomy): domain Eukaryota; kingdom Metazoa; phylum Chordata; class Mammalia; order Eulipotyphla; family Talpidae; genus Scalopus; species Scalopus aquaticus. The sequence continues at coordinate 58,129 of PVIJ01005035.1, forward strand.
TTTTTCTATGCATGTGCATATTTGGACATAACTAGAATACTATTTTATCCAAAGTTTTGTGTACTGATTCTATTTTCACCTAACTGTTTGTTATGTATTTTGCCATTAAAATTCACTAAGCAGTGTTTAATGCTGGTGAAAGGGTCTACTGTGGGGTTACATTGCAACTCTTATCAAGTCTGTTGGATATTAAAATTCCTTCCTAAAGATTTTTATTTATTTATTTTAAATTGAGGCAATATTTGGATACCCCCATCAGGCATCACCTCTGTAGTGCACCCACCACCAAATCACCCATAGTCCACCATCATAGTCCATTGTGCTTCCTTCCCTCTTTTTTCTTACCCCTCTCCACCTCTGGAAGCTCATGTTTTTATTATAAATAATGGTGTTGAACAATTTTAAACTCTGTACAAAATGTTGTAAGTGCTGCCCCATCATGAAGCCATTAAGCAAAAGTTTCCTACAGATTTCTCCAGATGATTTTGGACTCTTCCTAAACCTCTATCTTGTCTTTGGAAGTGACTCACACAGTTTGCCCTCAAGGGTTACAGGTTTATCCTGATGACCTGGATGATACACACCTGAGACCCAAAGCACCATGGAAAGTATTTTATTTAAACATGTGTATTTATAGTAAGTATTTATTTTTGCCTTGTGTTGTTCCCAGAGATACTTAAGTTAACTAAGTTTCAGTTGTCTTTCCTGGGTTCAGTTTCAGATTAGACTTGAGGCAGTTGGTCTCCAAAGATGGTCTCCAAAGGAACATCCCCATCCACGTCCCAGAAGTCCCCTCACTTGCATCGGCCCTGCCCCGTGACTCGCTTGCGGCCAGCTGCCCACAGTAGTAATGATGCTGCTTGACTTCGAGGGTGGCCATAAGAAGTCACAGCTCTGGCTGGGACTTGGGCAACTCCCTCTGAGGAAGTTACTGCATGTAAGCCGTCTAGCTGCCTTGAGATGGCGGTGCCATGAGAACTCCTAAGATGGCCACGTGGAGAGGCCACCTGCCAGTCCCCCAGACTTTCAGTCACCCCATAGAGATATCAAGCACGTGACTGAAGAGACTGTCATGGGTGCCCAGCCCAGTCGAGTCCCCAGGCGATCCACTTTCAGCTTCATCTCACAGTAACCAGACCCCAGTGGGAACCACACAGCAGCCGAACCCAGCCAACATGCACAACGATGAGAGATAATGACACACACTAGAGTCAAACAACGACATTTTGGGATGGTCTCTTATGCAACAGATTATTAGAACAAGCCTCAACTTTCTTCCTAACTGGTAGTCTTAAGCATATTAATTCATTATGCAGTCACATTAGAGATGATCATAGTAAGCCTGTATTGGGCACCTTTTAAATGGGGACTATCTGAGGTTTAAAGAATAAAAGAGAAATAGAACCCGATCCTGGTCATCCTCAGGGAGCCCTGATCTCCCACGAGGACACACACGTGACCTGTAGGGATCAAATATGCAGGAATATTGAGCCTCACAGTGCACTAGTCCTTCTGCCAAGGGGTAAGGGGACTCTGCCTCTAGATTAAGGAAGGAGTTTCTAAAAGGGTGATATTGAATTGCAACTTGAAAAATGCCTAGGAGTTCACCAGCAGTCGCAGTGGAGGCGGGGCAGTCTCACAGAGGAAGGGCCCCGTGCATTAAAACAGTGCCTCCTTCTTGGGTAGAGCAGATGATAAAGCAAAAGCGACAGCAGGACCTGGTCATGACCTCTCCCCTGCCAGGACATAAAGCAGAAATCTGATTTAGCAAAAAGGGGAGTCAATAAAGAATTTCTAGTAGCGGAGATGAGAAAGTTCTTGCTCTTAGAAAGATCATGCTGACTACCTTCTTTCAACCAACAGGCACACTGAACATCTACCTGTCCTTTTAGCATGGAGTGGTCTAAAGCAGTGATGTCTAATAGAAATGCAATGGGAGCCATGGATGTAATTTTAATTTTCCAAGTAGCCATATTTAAAGCAGGGAAAATTAACAAGCCAAACTAACTTATGATAGTGTTTTTTAGCTCAATAATTCTAAAGTATTATTTCAACATAATTTACATAAAAATTAATGAAAGATTTACATAATTGTGTCCTATCTTTGAAATCTGTGTGTATTTCATGCTTAGAGCACATCTTAATGTAGCCTAGCCACAGTTCAAAAGCTCAACCCCACTCGTGGCGTGTGGCCATCTCTCTTTCTGGATGGAGCCGATCTAGGTGCAGGAGATCCAGGACAGGGCGGGCCGGTGAGGTCGCTCCTCCCATGAAGCTTAGGTTCTAGGGCTGAGGGACAGAGAGGAGAATGGAGAATAAGCCGGTCAACAAGTAAATCAGCAGGATCGCTTCAGACAATGATAAGCAGCGTGTCAAAGATGGATAAGTGGAATGAAACATTAAATGATGGTAGTGGTCAGACAAGGCCTTCCATAGAAGTGCATAGAAGTGACGTGTGACTTTATGCTGACCCTGGAGTGACAAGGAGGTGCCAGGGATGGAGAGCTCTGGGAATGGCATCATTGCGGATCCGGGAGGCGCCATGGAGAGAGGGCAGCCAGCTAGGAGGCTCTTGCCCTTGTCCAGCAGAGGGACAGCCTCTGGGAGCGAGGGGGCAGCAGTGAGGGCTGAGAAGAGAGGGTGAAGCAGAGAGGCATTTAGGGTGTGGGATACATAGACTGTGTGACCCATAAAAAGGCAAAGGTAAATGTGGAAGATGATCAGGATTCAGGCTTGGGTAACTGCGTACAAGCTACTTCCTTCGGCTCCCAACTCCTTCCCTAAGGGGGTGAGCAGAAGAATAAGATGATGCATTCACTCTGGATGTGATAAATCTGGGTTGTGTCTGGGACATATGATTAGAGATGGTCCATGTTAATAAAGGTTCACAGAATTGCCATAAAAATGTTCTTTGTTCTCCTCTAATTAGTCAGGGGAAAATTCCCGCTCTTCCTTCCAGCCCTTAATGGCATCTTGGACAGACTTCATCATTTTCAGTTAATTAAACCTCAGTCAAGTGAATGTACTAAAAACCGCTAAAGTGTACAGGTTTAAAGGCTTAAAATGGTGAATTTCATGTTATATTAATTTTATCTAAAAAAATATTTCACTCGAATTTCCTTTAATCATCTCGCTCATGTCTGCTTCAGAGCTTTCCCTTCCCCTGACGATCCTTATGCCTGGAAGGATTTGTATGCGGAAGGCATTAGGCCGGTTTTTCCCATCCTCTTTCTGTTCTGCACCCCTCTCTTTGGACCAGGATGGAGGGACAAGGAAATAAAGGTCATGCTGTTGTTTCTGGCCTCAGGTGCTATAGGGAGGTGTCCCGGCCACACTGGTTCTTCGGCTGCTGGTGACCTCCACCAATAGGCCATTTCTCTAAGAAGAGTGCAACGTGCTGTTTACAGCCTCATGTTGGGCCCTTCAGCACCCTTCAGACCAGGGCCCTGCCATCAGCCTATACTCCAGTTCCCTTTCTGGGAGGGACTCCCTCACTTGGTAGTCACTGGGCAGCCCTGTGGCCACTGTCCTCTCCCCACGCGTGCTTGCTCTGTGCAGAGACTCACATTCAGAAGGCTAAAGGAAACTGGAGGTGGGGAGACTAGTGCTGATGACTGTTTTGTCACTTTGAGGGCTTTCAGAAGATCCCATAATCCTTCCTAAACCCTCTTGGTACCAGTCAGCCCAATAAGGCACTGTCTCTAAGCTCACATCTAACCATTTTCTTCAAAGGATGTGCATTTTGCTATCCCAGGACCTCTCTTGCTCTACTGCAGTCCATTTGGATGGTGGCACCAGGGTGAGTCTACAGCTTCAACCCTTCGCAAGCAGGCGGCTGGAGATTGAGATGTCGATTCCTTCTGCCTCTAGATACTGCAATCTCTAAAGGAGATTCTTATGGAGACTACCTCACATGGGGTGGATAAAGCCCCTTTGTTCCCCACAGGAAAGAGAGGGTCAAGTCTAGAACAAGGTCAGTGCTACCCTCCCCACTTGTCCTCTCCAGGATTTTGATAGGGCAGGGGTTTCAGGGGGATGACTGTGCGGCTGGTTTTGTCTCCCCTTTGTAAGCCCTGGGGAGGGTTCTCAACTCTAGAACCACTGGAAGAGTTTTTACAAAACACAAATGTGGTATAACTTCTTTAGAAACTGTTTGCTATTCTCCATTGAAGCTGAACAAATGCATATCTTAGCGAGCCTACTCCTACATATGTACACTCACCAGAAACACACACATCTACAGTAATCTCCCCTTATCTGTGATTGATACCAAGGCTTCCAATGGGTGCTTGAGACCTTAGATAGTATCCATCCTATCTATGTTGTTTTTCTTATGTTAAAAATTAATTTATAAATTAGGCTCAGTAAGAGATTGGAAACAATAATACTACAACACCATGAAAGTTATGTATATGTGGTTTTTCTTTTTCAAAAGCTCTTATACCATATGATATTTTGGGGTCAGGATCGACTGTGTGTAAATAAAACCATGGAAATTGAAACTCAGAGAAGGGGGACTACTGTATGAATTAAAAACCATGTACCAGAATGTTCACAGTAGCATTACTTGTAAGAGTTAAAAAATGAAAATAATCTACATATTTAGCAAGAGTAGAAACTAGTTACATATAATGTGTAGACGATGGAATACTACACAGCAATGAAAACAAATGAACAAGTTATCCAACCCAACAACCAAGAATCCTATAAAGAAAACACTGAATGACAGGAGCCAAACATAGAATATATACACTGCATTTTTGTTTTGATCAATTTTAAAACAGGCAAAACAAATATGTAGTGCTAGAAATCAGGAGAACATTATTGTTCTGGAGGGGAGAACTGAAGGTACAGGGAGGGGTATTAGGGGTTTAGGTGGCTGGTAGTGCTTTTCCCCCCTCTGTACAGGTAGTAGTTACACGTGTGTTTTCACTTTGTGAAAACTTGCCAAGACTTTATATGTACTCTTCTGGTGTATATTATAAGTAAATTTAAAAGTTTATTTAAAAAATACCAGTGCTGGATTTCTACCCCCCACAGATTCTGATTTCATTGGCCTATGGCGCAGCTCAGGGTTCGTAATGGACTAACAGTTCTCCAGTTGATTCTAATGTAAAATCAAGCTTGAGAAACACATGTTGTGGCTGATTATTTGTCTCCTTCTTTAGATGTGGAAAACTTGGGCTTGTTTTTACCTACAGGCCAATGCCACTCAGTATCAGGTTATGACATAGGAATAGGGGAGAGGTCAGAGCTGGAGATGTGGAACTGAGTCATCATATATAGATCAGCTCTGCCTGAGAGGGAAGGAGTCAGGCTATTGGCTACATACTGATTAGAGTGATGGAGCCCGAGGGTTAGGGAAGATATGAGAAGAAATGAGCTAGGAGAGAGCTATAGAATTCAATAAAATAGGGGAGTCAAGGACCAAGACTTTTGGATGAAGTTTTGTAACAGAGGCAATAAAGTGAGGCCTGGGAGCAGAGAAAAGCATAGTAAGAGAATGGCTTTGGGGGTTCAAAAGCCCAAAGTAGAGAACAGCAGAAACACGGCTAATTACTTGTCACCTTGCTGAGAACCCTGTTCTCAGGGTTGCTCAGACAACTGCATGTGGTTTGTAGTGCCCTGCCAGCACAACCTTTGCACTGGCCAGTAGAACCCTGATTCTTTTCCTAAACTCACTGACTTACTGTTGTGCCAACAAGCACAGGGCAGGTTCATTACCAATTTGGGCAGATGGGTAAAGGAGAGTCCTGGAGCTCTCAGTGGCTTTTTCAGGCTTTACTGCTCTTTCTATGGCATTTGTTGTGGGCCCACAAGCCTGCAGGCTGGTAAGGCAAGGAGGCCAGGGCAGGGGGATGGAAGGGATGTCCAGGAGGCTGACAGGCCTCCTAGCCCCCAGAGAACCTGTATGCCTCTCTCTTTGGGCTTTCTCTGTTGTCATCTCTGTAGTTCCTTGTCTCTTGTAGTGGTTCTGCCATAGCTGCTCTCATGTCTCTGAGCTACACCGCCCTCAAAGCCTCAGCCTCCAGGGCGCAGGTGTGCCCACTTATGCATGCCCACACCATACTCCAGATGTCCACCATCAGGCATGTGTGCCCCGTGCCCACACTCCCAAGCCGCCTTCTGCATTCAAGGCTGCAGGTAATAGCCACAGAGGCCAGCAGGGTAAAAGCCTCACCAATTCACTTACCCTACACTTATCAAGGCGATGGCTCAGTCCTGAATGTATGCTTCAGGGTTGCCATCAGCCAGGTGGTCAAGCTTGGTAAATGGCTCCACTTATAGGCCTTTGGGTGAAGAATTCAGGAGTTCTGGTCAGATTAAGTTAATTTCCAATGGTGTTCTGTGGAGACCCCTGGAGTTCACCTATGAGCAAGGCAGTTTGGGGAGAAGGAAGAAGAGTATTGTTGCCTCCACTACTCTGGATTTAACTAGGATAGTCTTTTAATTGTTTTACACACTGGGTTCTGTAGCTAATAAAAGCTTGAAAACCAGGCTTTTAATTATCATTAAGGTTCCGACTAGTGCTAAGGATCTGAACTCCCTCTATCTCCTCAGCTGAGTGACAAGTGAATTAAGACATGGGCCTGCGCTTGGAAATACAGGCTCCCCAGGGATTTTGCCCTTCAGAAGGCATCTCTCCTCCCTCCTTCCCCCATCAGCTCAGCTTCAGAAGTAAGCACATTTTCGGGTGCAGGAGAGGCTTCCTGAAAACAAGAGTTCACAGAACTTGGGCCCCTATGTCAGCATGCTGCTCTGAACCCAGCCCCCTAAAAGGGCCTGCTTATTCTTACTATGGCATGGAACAAATGGAGAAGAACATGAGACCACTGTAAAGACCTGCCGCAAGAGGAGCAAGGTGGGTGCTGGGAGGCCAGCCTAGGTGGGGTCTGAGTTACAAATGGGGCTTCTGTTAACTTTAAAAATGGAAGCATGGCCAGGACTTGGAAGGGTGGCCCCAAAAAAAACCAAACTGAGTTAGTAGGAAACATTTTAAGCTGCCCTCAATGAAGGGTGTTGTTCTTTCAACTTCCAAAAGTAAAATTATGTTGTAGTCCCGCTAAGGAATGAAGTCACCTCTTCAGAGACGCACACGTGGAAAGCTTCTCTGCATAATATTGCTCAGTTTGGGCCTCCCTGGTGGTGTGGGGGTTAAAGTCTCAGTGCTATCAAGTTATGGCCAGCCACTGCATACTGAGTTTGATCCCTGATCCCGGCCAGGGAGCTGACCCACATGGTGCAGCAGACCTCTCCTGTCTCACCTGCTGCTCCCCTTGGCAGTGTATTTCAGTAGATCTGCCTGTTCTGCTCCCCACTCTTTCTCTGGTTAATCCTCTCACATCCCCCCACCCCACACACACACCTCTGGCCTACAGCCCAGTTCTTGAATGCATAAATAAATAAAACCTCTAAAAATTTTTTTGCTTAGTTGCCTGAATTTAAGGATATAGAAATTGAGACCCAAAAAGAAATGACTTGTCCAAAATCACAGATCTAGTTAGAGATAGAAATGTCTGTCTGGAGGAAAGAATGCCGTCTCTGGGTGAGATCAGCCTAGGATTAATCCAAGCTCTGCTAGGTATCCTTCACTAACCTATCAATCTCTCCTCTGTAAAGTGGGGGTAATAATATCCACCTAGCAAAGTTATTGTGAGCATTAAATGAGAAAATATGTATAAGATGCCTGACACAAAATAAGAGATCACTAGCTAGCAGGTATTGTTAGAATAAAGTATATTTGTCTACAGGTCTGTGGTCCACTGACTGAGTGATGGGAACCCCCAGTGAGAGGAATGGGTTTGTTACTATCTGCATGTCACTGGGTGCCTGGTGGAGATAGGACCCTTGTGGTGAGCAATGTTTTACTGGAGCTCATCTTGGTGGCTCAGGAGAGAGTACTTCTGCTTCTTGTCCTTCGTGAAGTTTACCACGCTGGCTTCTGTCACAGTTGGGGGCAGTTTCTGAATGAACAACTCTGGCGCCTCCATCCCCCCCGAAAAGTTATGGTACTACTGGTTTGGCATACATCCATTCACTCAACAGATATTTGACCACCTGCTCCATGCCAGGTGTTATTCTAGATTCTAGATACTAAAAACAGAGCAATGAATAAATAAAATCCCCGCCTTCATGGAGTTTACATTCTAGTGGATTCTAACAATTCAAGAGAAATTGGATCCAGGCTCTGAGACCCTTCTGTTCAGAAGACTCTTCCTTTAAATTGCCAAGACCTTCTCTCTGTTCTCTTCCTGCCGCAGTTATCTTTCTTTCCCCCTCCATTTTCATGGTTCTCATTGCCTAAACCATTCCCCTTAAACTGGGAAAATTAAAACAAGATAGAATTTGTGTTTAGAAGCAGGAAATAGGATCCTTCTTTAATAACTGAGAAATCGCATGGGTCAACACTATAAATTTCTTTAGTAAAATGCACCCCACTCTGATTAAGTGAAGTTGCTTTTGCCTCGTGTGTTGCAGCTGATAAATTTCTTTCTGAGTATGGCTGGCCTACATAGGAATGACTCCCTCCCCTCCCAGGGCTCAGGTTTTGGGGTGTGTCTTCTATAGCAAACATGGCACCCCTGACCCCACCTTCTTTATCACTTAACTCGGGCTCTGAAAAGAAAGAGAAGAAAAGTAGGTTTGTTTAGTGGGAGCCTTTTCTGAAGCCAACAGGGAGAACAGGATTTAAAACAAGGGGAGGTGGCATTTAGGGTCAATGGTTAACCAGTCAGATTAATAAATGATAGAAGGAGGAAATCGTCAGTTAAGTATAGAAGCAAGAAAAATTGTCTCCCAATGGTTCAAAAGCCAACTAAAGTTTACCAATATCTGTGACCTGTGGTTAAATGTCCTTAGAAGCCAGCTCCCATCTGATTCCCAATTGAAATGCTACTGCTTTTTAAGAGCATGCCTGGCTCTGCTGCTAGGCTTGGCAGATTGGGGGTGCAAGAACCCCGCAGCGTACCTCTCGTCACAGGCTGACCTGACCTGTGTTTCCACAGAAGACTCGGGACTCTGACCCACTCCACAGACTTCTTTCCTGGGAACCAACTCCTATATACCTACAGACTTTCTCCCCCAACACAACTTCCACCCAATTTTAAAACAGACCAGAAAGCTTTCAAGCAGATGAGAACGTTGGCCTATTTGAGAGGGAAGCTGGGCTGTTCTTGCTTCTGCCCTACTCGTGTAGGAGTTGTGCTTACCTGGGTCATGCCTCAGTTTCCTTGTTAAAATGTTGGCCTGGAGCGGTGGTTGGCAAATGAGACCCAGAGCTATATGTCAAGTCTCCTGCTTCAGTCCACTGTGGCCCTCAGTTCTGAGGGCAAAGCACTCACAGGGCTTGACCTATGGTGGGCTGACGCCAGGAGCTTCTCTCCTTAACTGAGCAGTGGGTTCTCTGCTTGTTTGGGGAGGATTTTCTGGCTGGGTGAGGTCCCAGACTGAATTCGATGAGATCAGGGGCACCGTATGAGAGGAGGGGATGAGCGGGCAGAGGAGGGTATGCCATTAATTGTGAATCTGGGTAAACGAGGGCTTAGGCTAGGGAAGTCCCTGAATATATCCCGCATCATGAGCTCATGCTTCCGAGTCCGCACATGTTGACCTCCCATTCACTCAGACGCTGCTGCAGGGAGGAAGGCCCCGCCAGAGTGTGTTCTTCCTGTGTGTCTAAATGTTCCACCAAAGGGGGTTCCTCCCAGGAGATTGGCTCCTGAGCCTGTTCTTCCGGGGCAGAAGTGGAGCGGCTGGTCCAACACGGCTGTTTATTGTTATGCTTCTGTGACATGCTTCCCTTCAAACAAGCTCCGGTAAATTTGGTTGGGACTTGCTGTTCCTTGGCTCAAGACCCAGAAGCTTTTACTGTTTAATTTGGTTTCCCTCTTTACCCCCAGCCTTTGCTCTTCAGAGGGGAGAGGTTCAGTGAGGGTGGGGTGACACTTCTTTCACTCCAACTCAAGGATCCGAGTCTGGCAGTGGGATCCTCTTTCAAACACCCCACTTCCTCTCCCTGCACAGGCCCCTGCAGAACCTTGGTCGTGAGGTTCTGGAGCAACGATACTCCCCCATCCCAGCTGCCACCACTACAACTTCCAAAAGTGAGACAATGCACAGGTCCACACCCACTGGGCTCCAAGGAGAAGCCCCAGTTCTGCTTGTTGTGACAAAATTTTGTCACGTATTTGCATGAAGGAAATAAAGTTTGATAATCAAATTGTTGTAGGGACTTTTCTTGCCAGGTGAGTAAGATATTCAGAATTGGCTTCAGCAAAAGCTTAGATCTGGGAGCTTGATTGGTTCTGGGGAGTTATCCACAGAGCGCTCCCCCAAGAACACAGACAAGTGTATGGTCAACCTGTATCTTCTAGCTACAGAATAAGCTCATGATAATCTCTGTATCACTTTCCTGAGAACTAGCCTGGAAAATTCTGCCTTGTGTGGAGTTGAAATATTTCTCCCCAAGGCTTTCCTCATTGGTCTAGTTTTGCCTTCCGAAGCCACACAGAAGCATCTGTTTCTCTTCCACACGACAGCCCTTCAGCTATCTGCAGATAAATAGCAACTCCCCCGAGACTTCCCTGCTTCATACCGAATACTCACCACTCCTTCCATCACTCCCTATGTGATATATGTATCAGCAGAAATTCTGAGTAGCAAGCAGTAGTAGCCAGTGTTAGCGACTTAGGTAGAAGAGACCTTTTCACCCAGAGGATATGGAGGTGTTCACACACTTGGCAGAAAAGTTGGACATGCTTGAGACATGACAAGGCAAGCTCAGTCAGATAGTCAGGCCACCCTACGACTTGTCCAGAAGCACCCCTGAAGGGCACACAAGATGGCAAATGGGACCCTCACCCTAACAGGGAGGAAGCTACCACGGTATTTCTAAGTTTTAAGTGCTGAGTTACCCATGCAACAGAGAGGTACTAGGAACAATAGCTATTTCCTAAAAACGTAGTGAGAAAATTAGGGAATGGAATTTATCAGGACAGCAAGTTGCCTCGTTAGCTCAGTTCGGCTTTTTCTCTGAAGCATCGGCATCAATGGCATTGTGGGCGAAATGTTTGTGTCTCTTCCACTCTATAGTTTTCTATGACTGCCATGTCAGGACTAAGTCTTCAAAGGATAAGCAGGAATGAGGAATGAATATGCGAATGGAGATGGAAAGGGAGTCCCAGATGGCAGGAAAAGCCAGCAGTGGGAATATAGACAGCGTGAGGGAAGAGATGGCAGCCCCCCACGTGGCTGCGCGAGAGCATTAGGGCATTTCTGTTGTGCCTGGGTTGAGACTTGCACAGTAGAGTGGGGCCTTAATTCTTTTGCAAACCCAAAAGCCCCAGTAACACCTCTGGGCATGTAGAGATAAGCAATAAATGCTTCATAAAGTCATTTGATGACTTGCCCTATTTCAAGAGATGAAGGAGTTGAAGGGTTTGCAAATCAGCAGAGATATGGTTTCACATGACTGGTGTCAGTCCGTTGGAAATGAGGAGAGTCTCAAAGAGAAAAAACCAGATACTCCCAAGTCCTACAGAGAAAGAGCTTACCTCATTTCCACAGCCCCACCAAGTCCTCCCTGCTCCCTGGCGGCTATACATTTTGGCTCCTGTAGGGAGGAAAGGGTGCCGCCCTGAGTGAGTCAGACCCAAGACGGTAGGATTGTGCTGGGAAGCAGGTGAAGAGGGCACTCCGTGGCCCACTTATCAGCCATCAAGTCACAGGCGATCCTTGAGGGCCAAGGAGTCTGCTGCCAAGTGGGCACCGAGTCAGGTAAGTACATCTCTAGGTAGTGCCAGCGGCTGTCCCAGGCCCCACCCAGAACCAAACACCACCCCCAGCACAAAGTTCCTGGCACCCAGGGAGGGGTTGGGGACACTTTTGAAAGTTGCCTTCTCAGCCCGCAAACACTTATTGTGCAAGCAACTGGTGGCAGTTACTGCGTTAGTATATCAGCGCATGCCAGGCGGGGAAGAGGTGCTGAGTGAGGCCTCCACCACCTTTCACTCTGAAGGGCAGGCTTAGCCAGTACAGATAACGTGAGGGGTGGGCGTGTCAGGGTGTCGGAGGGCAAGAGACGGTTTTGAAGAAGCACCCAAGTCCTGAAGAGGAAGCAATACCTTCTAGCTGGGGATTCTGAGGGGGCATCAGGACAGTATGGGGTTTGAGTTAGGATTTGAGGGAGGGGATTTAGAAGTGATGGATGCGAACCAGCAATGATGGGGATGGCTTGAGAGAAGGCAGAGAGGATGGACATCCGAGGGCCCAGACATTACTTCTTGACCCAGGTCCTTCCTCCCCTAGCAGGGTCCATGGGCAGAGCCTCTCAGTATCTCTGAGCGTCTGTGCTGTTCAGATCACAATTCCAGATGCTGACTGTTTTGGGGAGGTGCAGGAGTGGCTAGATGCTGACTTGCAGGGACTCAAAGCATAACTGGGACAGGAAATCTCTGCTTGAAGTGAGAGGGGTTCCCTTCCCGCAGGACTCCAGTCCCATCAGGCTCACCTCTCCCCTCACACAGCAGCCTGAGCTTACTGTGTGTGCCCTGCCTCCTGGCCTTTGCTCTGCTCTTCTCAGCTCCTGGAGTGTCCTTCCTCCCACATCCAGACCTCCCATGCTACCTGACTCAAATGCAGGCTCCTCCAAGGCCGACTACTGACCTCCATCCTATCCAGGAAAGCCCTCATCTCATTCCTACTTAGATACATACCTCAACCGAGTATTAGATGAAGACCTTGAATGTGAGGCAGAGAAATTTTGACTGAGAGGCCTAGGAAGGCATGGCTCACTCTTGGAAAGATTTCTGGTAGGATGAAAACTGCATTTCAAAAAGAGCCTGAATCATGTTACTCCTTGGCTTAAGATCATTCAGAAGTTTCTCATTTTTCCTAGTATACCAAAAAGTGCCATCATATAGTCCTCAAAACACAATGTCTGGGCATGTTCGCACACTAAGCTCAGTCTACCCACTGCTCTTCTCTTTTAATCTTCCCTCCATACTCCCCCTGCCACAGGACATTTGTACAAGCTGTCCCCTCTAACTGAAATACTGCTAATGTCAAAGAAAAGGGGGGTGAGAGGAAAGACAGGACAAGGTGCAGTGTGGGATAAGAAGAATAATTGTGAAACATGGAGAATTGGTGGAAGTTACTTTTAAGTCTCTAATTAAAGAATATGGAGAGCTGAAAGAGGGAGGGGAAAGGAAAGGAAACTGACATTTATGAGGGTCCCCCTTGGAGAGAGAGTAATAGTTCAGGTCTGACTATTGGGTTCAAATCCCAGACATTGTACCTGATGGGTGTGTGGCCTTGGGAAAGTTGCAGTATCTCCCAGCCTCGGTGTCTGCTCTTCCAACACAGTTGAGTCGGTGTACGAAGCACTCAGAGCAGAGTCTGGCTCCTAGGAAGAAGACAATAAACATTAACTGCTATTAACGTTGCTATACATCAGGAATAATCACCGAGTGGGAGTTATTTACCCCCATTTGGAAAGTGAGGGTGGAAGGGGTTCGGGATCCTCCCTGCAGTCACATAGCAGAGCCTGGGAACAAACATGGACTCCCCTGATTTCAGAGACCTTACATGCTGATCCCCCACTGCACTGTGCTGGAAGGGATTGGACAGATTCTTCCTGTCCAATTTTCTCGTGACAGATGGGAAAACAGAAGGCTCAAAGATAAGGTGATTTAACCTGTCTTAAGTGGTTAAGTGTCAAGGGACCATCCAAGTCCAGATGTTCCATAGACAGGAATGCGGGACCCCAAACTGGGTGACAGGTAGAACTGACTCCTCATTATTGGTGGGATCTCCATGACTGGCTCAACTCCCAGAACCATCTGCCCTGGTGGAAGTTCACCGCATCTGTGCTTCCAGGTGACTGGGAAGAGAGTGAGCTCTGGCTGCCAAGAAGCCCTGAAAAGAGCTGCCTCAGTGGCCTTGCTCTGGCTGCTTCCCACAGCATTGAGTAACTCCTGCACAAAGGTGCCGGGCATGGGCCCAGGGGTGTGGTGGAGACTGAATTAGTAATACACACTCGGTGACCAACCCCCAGCCAGGTTTCACTGCAAACGTATGACTAACACGTCCCTTGCTGAGCATTCACGATGTCGTTAAATGTCCCAAGTAAAAGAGTGACGTTTTGTAGGGAATTGGAAGGGGCAAATCGGCCTGGAGGGGCCCTTACACATTCAAATATATGTAATTAGCTCCTTACAGGTATGATAAATTCAGTGAATCTGTCAAAACTCGAACATGGACTGCTGTGATTGCTGTGGGATAGGCAATGACCAGAGGAAGGCGGAGAGGTGTAAATAAGCTGAGGTGAACGTGGGTCTTGGCATGGAAGATTTATGCCCTGTCTTCATAATGGACCCTTTCATCTTGGGAACCTGGATTCCAAAAATCTAGTCTAGACAGGAATTGATGGTGCTACCTCTCAGCTTACACTGTTCAAGATTTGTCAACACCCGGGACTCCTGCATATTAATGTGAACAGTTCACTCTGCCAGGGAGATGGCTCGGGACTCAGGACACCAGAAGCATCGTCCTCACCCACCATCCAGGCCTGGCCCACCACTCACCAGCAGCCACACAGAGGCAGTCACTCATGCTGGGGGTGTCTTTGTCTCTCCCTGAGTAGAAGACAAGCCCAGTCATGCCTGCGACCCAGCAGTCAGCCTCGTGCCTCTTCTTTCCTTCTTTTCATGTGTGCTGCTCTCTGGTTTCGGAGGCTTTCATCAGCCACTGAAACCACTCCCCTCCCCATCGCTTCCCAGGGCCACGGGCAGGCCCGGGCTGACGGGGCCAGGCCCTGGAGTCTGGGCAACCATAAACAAGGCAGCAGAGGACCTCTGGGAGCCGCTGTTCTGCCCAGGCAGGCCCAGTCTCCTGGGTGGCCAGAGCCAGGCCCAGGAGCCCCTGCTGCAGGAACCAACTGACAGTCTGACACGCTTCACTCCTGAGCGAGGCCCCACTTCACTTCCCACGCCTCTCGCTGCTGGTTCTGCACACTCAGCTTCGGAGCCTGGGCAGCTAGGCTAGAAGAGAGGGTGGGGCAGGCCAGAGGCCGGGGTATTTGCAGTGGAGCATGTGAGGCTGTGTGGTGACAGAGCTGTGGGCCTGAAACTGGAAAGCAGACTCGAAAAGACTAAAGAGTAAGTGACCTAGGGAAAAGAGACAAAACTGCACAGGCTCAGAACAAACAAAAATAGGCACAAGTGCTCAGAAACCAGCTTGTTGCACTTTGGAAACGGCTAAAGATCTCTACTCATACACTGTCGCCTCTTCTCCATGCCGCAGGGGCCAGGGAGAGGTCAGATTCTGCAGGAAATAGAGCAGAGCAACACACCAACATCCCACTCACTGGCTGTGTGGCCTTGGGCAAGTGAGTGGACACCTCTGAGCCTCAGCTTCCTTGCTTGTCAAAGGCAGACATATCTACCTTCAAGAGTTTTGCAGAGGGTAAATGTTTCACCATCTACTTGGCACATAAAAGGCAATAAATAATCACAATTATTATCCCTTATCTAACATTGCTCACTTCTTACTTGCTTTAACCTACACCAAGAAACTCACTTTCAATGCGCATACTCAGTGCTATTTTGAGGGAGCATGCTGCATCCTTAGCCTCAGAAGGGGAGTGCGTGTGTGTAGACAAGACCAAGAAAAATGTTCTTTCAGCCAGTGACTTTTCCCTCTCCTTCAATATGCTTAAATGTGTGCATATATGTGCACACACACACTCTCTCTCTCACACACACACATCCACACATAGCCCTGTGCATTGACATTTAAAGGGAGGATGTTCACCTCAGAAAGATGAAGTGACCTGAACAAAAATACAGCTAGTATATTTCCTTAAAAAAAGAAAAATCAGATGTGTAGAAATTTAAGACATTTTTATACACACACACACACACACACACACACACACACAATGAAGAGACATTGAAATTATACCTTTAGGGCTATTTAATTTTCCCTTAAAAAGCATCACCTATCTTGAAAAGGCAGGTTTTAAATGTTGATCCATTAAGGAAAGGTGCTTCTACCCACCCCACGATTACACTGATGACTCGTAGATCCAAATTCCCCAAATAGATTGCAGGGAAAGTAAAGGCATTGAAAAGAACAGCTGTCACCCTGGAAAATACTATTTTGTCCTGGTCACACAGGAGCCAGCGATTCCTTCTCCCTGCTCTGCCTTTTTACACAGGCGCTGTAAGTCCCCGTTACAGCAATGACAGACCCAGGAACCCTCACCCACGTGGACAGCGCTTTCCATTCCAAGACCTTCTCATTCATTGACTTGGTGAACTTGTTCTTTCCAAAGTGCCATGAAGAGGTGTGGGCAGCCTCACCATGCTCACTTTACAGAAACAGTCAGCATCTTGCCTCTGCTCAGGCCCTTCCAAGTGCCACAGCTCCTTTCTCTGGAACGGGCACCTTTGAAAGGTGCTGTGCTGAGAAACGTGGCTTTACTTCACCTACTGTTATTTGGGATGATTGAAATGACTTTCCTTAAATAGATTTAATAACAAAGTTTTGCCCCTTGTTCCTCTGAAAAAAGGGACACGCTTTGAAAAAGGAATTTGAACACGAACAGTCATGTTTTGTAGACATGAATGTTTATTTCCCTGTGATATTGCAGCTTCCTCTGGAAAAATCCAACCAACACATCCATTTCAGGTCTTGAGAAACTTCCAAATGTTGACCGTGTGTCTGATTCCTGTGTGGTCAAAAGAGTGATGTTTCTGAATGTCCACAACTTATTTCCATGTTAAAATAATTCCACGCTCGGCTAAATTCCACTTACACACAAGTGTGCACCTGTTAAAATAGGTCATTTTTCACTGTTAATCCCCAGATTCCATGGGTATGTGTGGGAACAGCAGACAAATGCAACCTGAAAGTCACAAAGGGCATTTTTCTCCGCTGAGTGATCTGTCTTGGCCCAGCACTTGGGGACCCTTGCTCCCATAGATCTGTGAAACTGAGGAAGATCACTTGTGTTGAGAGAAGGGTTGGAATCAAATCTTAGCAATGATGGTCTTGTGTGAAATTGCATAGGCTTTTTTGTCTTACAACTGTTAGATTTTTATTAGGTTTCTATAGAATTTGTTCACACTCTGATGCACTATGGTGTGCAAACACAGTAACTTTTCCTCAATGCTCCCCCTAAAAACTGAAAGAAAGGAAAAGGGAAAGATTTTCAAAACAAGGAATTCTAGCAGCTGACATTTTGTTACTTTTACAGAAGTAGAATTTCATCGTTTTCTGGTCCTTTAAGCCTCAAAAGTAAATGCACCAAATAGTACTTTTGATTCTGAAATTTACATCTTGGCAATGATATTTGGTTTTCCTGACTTAGCTTGGAGTGCTTCCAGAAATCCAAGTGTCCTAAATCAGTCCCTACACCCCACTGCAAACGCCAGTCCTAGGTTCTAGAGAGATAGGCCTTAGGTCTCCAGGGGAATTGACGGTAAGTGCAGGGAACCAGGGCCCCGCTGCTGACCTAAGACTCAGGACCTGTAAGGGACTATCTCTTCTCCTGCCAGGAGTTGTGAGGGCCTGCTTTGGACTACTGTCCTTCCTGGAAGTTTACTTTGAAGGGAAAGTCAAGGTCTGGCAGAGCAATGGCCTCGCAGCTACATCAGACAAACCACAGATCTCCTGGGAAAGTGTTCACCCTCTCTGAAGGTGCAGGCCAACCTCCAGCCTTTCCACAGGGCTCTTAATACACATGTGAACCCAAAATGTGAGAACAACTCTCCAGTTTGATTCATTGAAATACTATTTCTGAGATACATGTTTGAAGGAGATTAAATAAGGCAAGATAAAGGTCCTGAGCCATCCCTGAGGAAAAAAAGGTGAAAAGCTAGGTTTCCAGGGTAGAATCTCAAATAGAAATCAGCCTCCACTAGCTTTAACTGAAAGAACCTTTACCTTCCCTCATACCTCGGGAGTGGCTGTCGGTGATGACACCAGGGCCATTAAAAATCCATGTGGTCAATTACCAAGACCATAATCTCTGTAATTATAGTCTTGTCCAAGCTTCCAGCCAGCTCTCTTAATTCAATTAACTTTCACTAAGTGAAAAGTTTCCTTAGGGCCACCCATTCCTGAGGACTTTAGTGGGTGCTACGGGGAAGATAGACAGAGGTGAACAGACACGGTCCTTTCTACTCCACTGCAGCTGAGTAAGCTTATGGCCTGTGTCTATTTGCCAAGAGCATGGTCAGCTAAATGAAAACAAACAAAACAAAACAAAACAGGCTGACTGTGAGATGGCTAGACTTGGCCTGGGGAAGAGAATGTCCGAGCTCTGAACCCCTGGAAGCCAAGGAAAGTTTGCCGATGGCATGGTAACAACAGCACGGTTGCTGAGGGAACCTGAAACCATGTCACAGGAGAAGATTTGTAGGAGTGGAAAATCTTTGGCTTGCAGAAGAAAAGATGTGGAGCAGAAGGCTGTTTTCTCATACCTGAGGCAGTATCATGGAGGGGAGCCCAGGGTAGAACATGCAGTGCTGGAGGAGACTGGTTCAGGGGGGCAAATGCAGTCCCAAACTGAGGCCTTCCCCCATCAAGCTCTCCCAAGGTTGAACAGAATGTGCTGGAAGCTGGTGAGTTCCCCTCACTAGAGGATTGAAGAGCCAGGCTTGGGAGGAGGGGGAGGGTTTGATGTTTTAAACCTCCCTCTCTGGGCCTGACAGCCTTGGATTCTCCCCCTCTGCTCCCTGCACTTAATGAGCTGCTAATGCCAACAGCTGGGCTCCTATTCAAAGCTCCTGGGTGTGAATTCGGTGGCCTGGCACCTCAGGTAGGGAAATTAATAGCAAACTCTCACAGGGGTCTCTGGAATGTGAGGAAAGGAAGGAAAGCAGAACTATTCTGCAGACCTGCAGGTTGGACTTTTGAGTCTCCACCTTGCCCCCAGGCCTCTTCTCGAAGAAGGGGGAGTCTTTGTTGGGTCTTGCAGGGGGACAGGCAATGAACAGTGAACAGGAGGATAGTCTGGAGAGCTTGGACAGCAGCTCAACTTCAGCTCCTCCAGTCCCCTCAGGGTGAGGCTGGGATTAGTGACAGAATGGCAGGAGAACAGAGGGCACCACCACTCCATGGGGTGGGCACAGCCAGCCAGCTCTTCTCCACACCCCAGCTTTCCCAGTAGAGTGGGTGTCTGCCATGCAGCTGGAGGGAACTGTACCTGCTCATTTCAAGGCATCCTGCCTACCTCCCCACGCAGTTTTTAAAAAGTATTTATTTATTTTCTTACAACATTGTTCATTTCTGGACAGCATTTGATTTTCTCCTCTCAGGTGTAGTTCCCATAGTTCTCCCACCACCATAGCACACACACATGTCTTTTTTAACTTAATTCATGAAAAGCTTTTTCCTGCTATCACTAAAAAATAAATGAATTGCCTTTGATTGGCCCAGTCAATTTGCCAAGCTGCTGTCCAGGGTTCAGTTTGTTCAAAGAAAACGGAGATAGTCTCCCAACTACTGAGGAAGGGAGAGAACAGCAGAAGCCCAGGATGGCAACGCAGGGGGGCTGCTCTCATGGATGTAGGCCCCCGTTGCTGTGGGAACATAGAGGTGGGACACACCTCAGTCCATGGGTGCGCAGAAGGTTCCCGGGATGGATGCCATTTGACCTGACTCTTACAGGAAGAAAAACAGAGGGTCAGAGAAAGAGAAGCGGGAAGGATTTCTAGGTTAGGGGTAAGTACAAACAAAGGACCCCCCATCCCACCTCAACCCCCACTCCATGAAATTGCATGGCAGTAATTGCAGGGGATGAGTAATTGCAGCATGACTGGTCCACAGATTAGGAGACCATAGTGGAGGGCAGTGAGGCTGAGAACTTACCTGGACACAAGTGAAGGTCTGTCATCCCGCTGCCGAGCCTGATGTCTTCTGAAGGTTACAGACAGCAGAGGCGGGGCGTGGGATCATTTATGGGGATTTTTCTGTCTTCATAAAAGACATAATATATAAAGGGGCAGAACTAGGGTCAAAGACACGAGGTAGAATTCCCCTGTTGTGGCTGAGACATAGGAGGGGTCTGAGCTAGTGTCATTGAGGATGGAAAGGGAGAGACTAAATGGAGAAATATTTAAAATTAAGGTATCAACGAGACTATTCAACAATGAAAACTACAAAGACAAATGACTGAAGAAGTAACAGGCAAAAGAGTGGTACAGACACTGCACAAAACTGACACCCAATAAGCACATAAAAAGATGCTCAAGACCTTAGTTATCAGGGAAATGGAAATTAAAACTACAAAGTGATATCACTTCACACCCTCCAGAATGGTCATAATCAAAATGACTGACCATAGCAAGTGTTGATGGGAGTATGGAGAAACAAATACTGCTGGTGGGAGAGTTATTTGGAGGGCTTGTTGACAGCTTCTTAAAGAGGTAAATATTGGTCATCTACCTTATGATCAAATAATTCCACTTCTAGATATCTGCCTGAGAAAAATATGCCTCCAAGAACACTGGTAGAAGAGAAATATGTTCTTAATGAAATTGTAAAGAAAGTTTAGATCAACATTATTCAAATATTGCAGAACTGCAAGCAACCCAAATGTCCATCAACAAGGGAATGGGTAAAGAAATTATGATATGGCAAAGGATGGAACTTTTTTTTTCATGTGCCTGTTGAAGAAATATGCCGTAGGAACTTAACTCTTGTTTATATCAATTAGCCTTTGGTAAAATTGGTTTCATTATTCATCCTTTTGCTTAAAGTTTCAGTTTTTGAGAATCTATCAACAACATAAAATGAGGAATTACAAGACTGTACATACAAGACTAATGAATCACTTTAGAAAAGCAGACAGTATGTTGCAGTGGGAAGTATTGTCTAGGAAGAAAACTGAGGGAAATTCCTCATAGAATAGGAATATTGTAGATCTTATTTTGCTGATGATTATCCAGGTATACATAACTATCAAAGTTAATCAAACGAACATTTAAAATCGGAACAATTTTTAAATGTGAACTTTAACTTAAACAAGAATAAAATCACCGGGTCTGATGATAGGTGTATATTTGATCTTCATATTTCTGGCTGGAATATTTTTATGTGGATGGTGGTGAACTGGAGCAGATGAAGCCAGAGAGGAGAAGAGATCAGGAGTGGAAAGGGAGGTACAGCTGTAGACAAGGCCGAGAGAAAAAAAGCTGGTGAAGTGGCAGAAATTTCAATTTTATATATAAATTTTTAAATTGTACAGATATGGAGTATGTGATATCCCTTCCCATAGTGCTTACTAGAAGGTGATATCCCACAAAATAAACCAAAAAATCCAGAATCACTGAGTCTGACACGCAGGAACTCAGGGAAGAGGTCAGAATGGGGGTGGATTTTGAGAATCACTTGCTCTTGCCCCCCCGAAGCGTGAGCACACCTGAGAAGGCTAAGGATCAGGGGCGAAGAGCGGGCCCTGGAGGGCATGGTTTTTGCTGGAAGAGCAGAGGACGGTGAGCGACACTGCAGGTTAGAAACCAGAGAAGGTGTAAGGAAAATCAGAAAAGCAAGGGAAAAGCACAGTTGTCCACAGAGATAATTGCGTGTAGGGTTTTGTTCTGTTTTTTGAGTAGGCAAGTTTTACCTATTAAAAAATTTTTTTAAAAGAACTTTATTGTGATTAATCTTAAAATTATGAAGTATAAGTCTTCTAACTTTGTTCTTTCAAAAAATTGTTTTGTGGCAAATAACCTGAATAGACAAGTCTCCAATGAAGTTGTACAAATAACCAATAAACACATGAGAAGATGCTTGGCATCTGACCTTGCTAAATTCATTTATTGGTTCTAATAGCTTTTTGGAAAAGTCCTTAGGATTGTCTACATCCATGGTGGCTTTGTTCACAAAAAGACAGTTTTACTTCTTTCTCTGCAATATTATGCCTCCTCCCCCGACCACCTTCAACCTTTATTGAACTGGCTAGGACCTCAAGTACAATATTGAAGAGAAGAGATAAGACAGTTTGTAAGTGGAATTTACTCTAGGAAGGTCACCAGTGGCTTCTGGCAGAGTAGTTTTCATAGAACAGCAGGGGTCTTCCCTTTCAGGAAGCTTGAATGAAAAAGGAAGGAGATTGATTAAGATAGTCCATTCTCAAGGAGTTCCCAGAGTGAAAGCAGTTTCATATCCACATTTCCTCTGTGCTACCTTCCAACATGCAGCCACATTCCCTACCTGGAGACTCCATTGGCCACTTTTCTCTCCTCCCTAGTTTATTCTCCCTTCCTTACTCCCAGTCTGTACTCCTAAATCAGAGTAAACCTGAAGTGAAAATGAGGTAATATTATTCCTCTGTGCCAGCCACTTCTCTGGGCAAGTAGAGGAAACAACAGCTCTGTACCAGGCTCAGAAAGCTCCACATGGCACGGTCCTGCTACCTCTTCGGCCTCATCTCTTGCCAACCTCCGCTTCTTGCTCTGCTCCTGGCACACCATCTGCCTCCTGCTCCTGCAACTTTGCTTTTCTTACCACTCACAGTGTGGTCATGAGACCCGAGAGCTTGTTAGAAATGCAGACTCTCAGGCTTCCTTCCAGACCTGCTGAATCACCACCACCTGCACTGTAACGAGCCCTCACACTAAGATTTGGGAAGCGCCATCTCAGGACCCGCCACCCTCTCCTACCCTAATTTCTTTGCCTTTGTCTGCCCACAGTGTGCTTTCCAGAACTTTTTGCAGCTCAGTCCCTTCATTCAGGTTCCAACTTCAACCTCACTTCCTCAGATACACCTTTCTGGAAAACCACAGTTAAGATAATTCCCCTGTGCCCTTCCTTCTCTAGCGTCCTCCCCTGCTCTATTTGTCTTTACAGAACTTGCTTGTCTTGTCCTCCACTGTAAACTGGGCATCAAGTCTGTGCATGGCAGCATTATCTATACCATTTTTGATAAGTGAATGAACAAATGGGAAATTGAACATGAAGGAATTTAGAGCAAGATGGATGTGATGTATCAGAAGAGAACTTCAAAGTGCTGTGGAAGCACAGAAGAGGGAGAGGTCACTTTGATAGGGATGAAGGGGGCCAGAGACGCTTCCCTGCTGGAGGTGGCCTTTCAGAGGAACCCTGAAAGATGGACAGGATTTCATCAAATGGAGATGGCAAGGGGAGTCCTGGAAGAGAGAGGATGTGAGCAGACAGAGGGGGGAAGCAGCAGGGGGAGGGAGAGAAGTCACTGCTAAGGGCTGGAGCTGGAGTGCAGAAGGTGGAAGAGACTGTTTCCTTCCTAGTGAGGACAGACTTTAATGCCAGGCCAGGGCTTTAGACTTCATTCTACAGGCCACGGATGCCATTAGAGGTGATTATGTTTGTCAGATACTCCAATTACCACTTTATCTAAACCAAGAGTTTTGGTGTGAGTGTTGCCCAGCAATCTCTATAGGATATAGGTATTTCAGCGACATATATCTAGGTACATAGCCAAAGGAAATGAACTCATTATCTCAAAAAGATATCTGTACCCCCATGTTCACTGCAGAATTATTTACAATAGCCAAGACAAGGAAATATTCTTGGTGGCTGTTCATTGATGAATGAATAGACAAAGAAATGTTCATTGATGGTTGAATAAAGAAAGTGCTGATATATGTATTTATGTACATATATTGAACATACATATCATTATACAAGAAGCACTCACTTAATGTTCTTGATAGGTTATTGGAAACTGGACTTAAGTGAAATGACATAACAGAAGCAATTGAATAACCTGAATAACCTTTTGTTCAGTGTTGGCTAGGATTACTCTTTTCTCATTAACATTATATCCAAATAATATTATTTGAGGATTTCTATAATGGACTAGTAGTCATAAACAAAGAAGGAAATTCTGCCATTTGCAACAATATGAATGAAAATCAAGGGTATTATGCTAAGTGAGATAGGTCAGAGAAAGACAAGTACTATATTATTCTCACTTACGTATGAAATGTTAAAAAATAATCTTGATTCATAGAAACAGAGTAGATTGGTGATTGTCAGGGGCAGGGAAATGGGCGAAGGTGTTCAAAAAGTATGAACTTCCCATCATAAGATGAACCAGTTCTGAGGATCTAATGTACAGCAGGATGACTTACAGCTCATAACACCATAGCAAATACCTGAAAATTGCTAACAGAGCAGATCTTACATTTCTCACCACACATACTCACAAAAATGGCTACTATGTTAATCGCAGTTGTGTTAACTGACTTTACTGTGCTAATTATTTCACAGAGCATATATATATATATATATATATATATATATATATATATGTCAATTATATATCAATAAATCTGGAAAATAATGCTTTATGCATTTTATATACTATATGTTTACATTAAGTGTGTGTGTGTGTTTGTGTGGCTGTGGTGTGCATGTATGGTCTGGGGACCAGCAGCACTGGCCTCACTTGGAAGCTTTTTAAAAATGGAGGATCCCATACCACATGCCAGACTTACGGAACCCAAATCTGCATTTTAAATAAGATATCCAGGTTGTTCTTATGCGCATTCAAACTTAAGAAGTATTGTCTCAGCCATTCAAAGCACTTTCCTGAAGCAGGATTCACCTCCCTCTGGTAAAAACTTGAATATTGTGTGTGTGTTAATTAATGAAAATATAAAATTTAGTAAAGAAAATGGAAGGACTTGTCTGTACAACTAAAATTGACAAAATGGGAATAAAATCTGATTAAAGAGAGAAGAGAAAGGGAATCCAGCTCATAAAAAATAATATGGGAGTTAAAATGAGATTGTAAGGGAGGTACCAAGTGGACAATGCAGAGAATAGTCTACCTATTTCCATCTGACTGATCACACCCTCCTTTAGAACATGGACTACCAAGGCCGTGAACTTGGCTGCTCTCAAGGCCACTCCCCTCTTAGCAGATTACCCCATCCCCACATATACTGGGTCATATACTGGGTCAATTAGCTCAGAAAAAACACACCCAAATGGAAAAGTTTTGTAGCCACCAGGTTACAAGCTACATCCAGGCAACGGCCCACCACCACTCAGACACTGTCATCTGAGAAGAACACATTTAAACAAAAACTCAGTGTATGTCACTGAACAGTAGTGCCAGAGCTGAAGGTGACCTTATGTATTCAAACATCCATAATCAACTACCAAAAGGAAGCAGAACAGCCACAAGGTAAAGAGCTCAAGTTTGGGCATTCGACTTGTTGACTTTGAAGCCTGGTGGCATGTGATATTAGAGCAAATACTAACTTCTGTTCCTTGGTTTGCTCATCTGCAAAATGGGAAAAACAATATGCTTGCTTTGAGGTGTTGTTTGGAGGGTTAAATGGAATCATTGACCTAAAACACTTTGGAGAATGCCTAGCATATAATATACACTTGACACATGATAGCTATCATTACAATCTCAATGGGGTGGGGAATGCACCAGGTGCTTAGAGGCACAATGAAGAGGGGAGCTGCATAGATGGGCGGTGGGGGTCGGGGGGTCTGGAAAGGCCTCAGAGGTCTTGAAGCCTATGAGGATTGCAACCTCGTAGGCTTTATATATTGCCTCTTCATCTTGTTTTTTTCTGCTTGAGAATACACACACACACACACACACACACACACACACACACGTCAGAAGGTTCGCAGCTGTCAGGGAGCTCACTTGGGAACAACTGCCAGCAGCTGGGTCCCAGCCCCAGCACTCACTCTGGCTGCTCCAGCTCCAGCTGTGACGGAGGAGGAAGACCGGAGACAAAGTCAGCCTCCCCCCACCCCTGAGAAAATCTCCCCAGATTAAGCAGCTGCCAGCTCCATCTCTTCCTCCCCCTCCATTCTCAGCTGGAGTATGGGAAGACGGATGGGACATGAGGCAGCAAGACCAGGAAATTGGCTCTCTGTATCCACATCTTCCTGTTGAGTAACCAGGAGACCCCTGGCCCCAGGACCCTAGTGTCTCGCCTCCTCCAGCTGCTCTGCTTCGGCAGCAGCCGCATCTGTCCTGCTACATTTTTCCTGGTCTGTGTGTGGGTGGTGGGGTGAGGGGCAGGGAGGGGACTCCTAGCTCACTCTTACTGAGGTTCTCCACCTTGGCTGCGTACCAAATCTTCAGGGGCGTTTTGGCCTGGGCCCCACCCCAGAGCAACTGAATCAGAACTTCTAAGGGTAGGGCCTGAGCCCTGGTATTTTTTTTTAAAGCTTCTGATTTTTAAAGAGTGATTTTAAAGAGTGCCCAGGGTTGAGAACAATTGACAGATAAGAAAATACGTAACTCTTGGAGTCATAAACCACAGACCTTCAGATCTGAATAGGACTTTGGAAACTGTTCAGTTGAACACCCTTGTTTTATGGATGGGGAATCTGCTCAGTCTGGACAACAGCGCTATCTGTGGCAGAGCTGGGAAAGAACCCAAGGGTCCTGATTCTGGCCTAGTTTTGCTTTTCTGATATGCCAAAGCAACTTTTAAAGTACCCCTTGAACACTTAAGCCTTGAATGACGGTGCTAGTTGTTCCCAGGAACCTGACAAGACAGGGTGTCTATTGTCCAACTTGGAGGGGCAGACACATACCACATACCACATAGCAGGCCAGAGTGGGCTGGGGGCCAGCATCAGGTGCAGACCCCGTTGTGAACAGGCATCTGCAGGGGCATGGGGGCAGGAAGTGTGGTCTGGGTCCCACCCTCACTCGGCCCCTTGTGCACTGTGCAAACCGGCCCGACCTGACCAGTTATTGTGGAAGAAAATCAACCCAGCACAGTTAGTATAAGGAACAAGCACATGGGAAGATCACAGTGGAACGAACATTCTCAGGCCTTTGGGGTCTCTCACACTTTCCTGACCTACAGCTAGATTCCCAAATGAGCACCACCTTGTCTTCATGTCAACAACTGACTGGGAACCAAGATATCCAGGACCCTTTTCACATAGCAAGCCAGCTGGTCCACATGGACGCCTGGAGCCACTGGCTCACTGAGGCCGCAGAGTAGGCTCCATGGGCCCCACTCCACATCAGAGGCTCCCTCCCCAGAGGTACAAACAGCAGACTCCATTAACACCTCGGACAGAGATTAGTCTCAAGTGCAGGGACTGGAAAGAACCTCATTGCTGAGGACTTATGCAGGCGGCTAAAGTTTGAACAGCAGAGATAATGGAAAGGCAGCCATGAGCCAAGTCAAGGAGGTGGGGAAAAGTGGGAGTGGTTAGGAAGAGGCTGTTAAGATCAGGTAGGATGGGATGGCAGCAGGGTTGAGAGAAGGGAGCTGTGAGTAAGGAGCAGGAATAGCGTGGGGAGGTGGCGGGTGGGCTGTGGGTTATGGGTGGGCAGCGATACCATTCTGGCCATCACCTCAATTCTCAGCTGGACTCTGATAAGACCCAAAGACAGATATGTTTGTGTTGGTGACAAATTTTGCCAAGTGAGTGTGAGTTCAAGAATTGAAGTTTGGGATCTCCCTGGTGATCTAGGGGTTAAGTCTCAGCGCTATCACCTCTATGGCCTGAGTCCTATCCCCTGCCAGGGAGCTGACCCCACATGGCACAGCTGACCTTTCCTGCCTCGCCCGCTGCTTCCCTCAGTAGTGTATTTCAGAAGTCAATCTCCTGTTCTGCTCCCCACTCTGTCTCTGGTGAACCCTCTCATGCTGTCCCCCACCCCTCACCCATGGCCTACACCCCAGTTCTTTTACACAAAAACAAATTGAAAAATAAAGAACCAAAGTTCCATTCTCCCCCAGGCAGGAGGCTAGACTCCCTTCCCAGGGTGCCTCGTGCTCTGAGTAGCACCAACGCGGTGCTCAGAAGCATCAGCATTCATGTCACTGCTGGAGCAGATGGCTGACTGCGTGCTCAAGGATGCTGGAGTTTGGCCCCTAGAATCCTGCTGCAGTGGGGCCGCGATCTGCTCATCTTTGTACACCCATTCATTCATTCTTCATCTGTCAGCTGCCATTGGAAGTTTTATCCGTGCCAGGTTACCACAAAAGTCAAGGATGAATCAAAGTAGAAGCAAATTCCATACCTGCAGAGCCCTACACCTCCTGTGGATTGAGGCTGAGAGAGTGAACAGAGGCACAAATATATTCAGTTTATCTCTCAGGCAAGTGCTGGTTTTGTTTTTCCTTCCAGACCAAGGTGAGGTGCATGTGGAATCACTCAGGAAAGGAGTTGGAATGTCTTTGAAATTCTGAGTCCAGGGCCAATGGCCTGGAATGCAGACTGGGATTGCCAGGATGAAAGTGCTTTCATGCACTTGTCTTTGGTGTTTGTGTTTGGCTTTGCAGTATAGCCCTGCAGAGCCCCTCTCTTCCCTGTTGCCCTATGTGTCTTGAAGCAAAACCCCACAGCCCTCCATCACCTCTCCCTCAGCTCCGCCTTTGTCTAGCTCCCAGACTAGGTGATAAGTCAATGAATGTTGCCCAAATGGAGCTCATCCGTTCGTTCATGCTCTGGGGTGATACCCAACAATGACCCCCATGTCCTCACACCTCCTCCTTATAAACATATATTCTGACACCTCCTCTCAACCTAAAGTGGGAAAGGTCTGACACCCACCCATGCCAGGCCTTGATTTAAACACAGACATCTTGCTAGGTTTCACATCAGCAAACAAAATCCTGGATTTTGTTCAAACCCCAGTTCATCTGTAGCCCCATCCGTGGGTGGGTAAGAAACAGGCAAAATGGATTGATCCTTGTCCATAAACTTGATCCATGACTGAGAAGCGTCTACCTTAGTGCAGTGCTCTCAGCAGCTATCAAGGGCTCCCACGAAAGTTTCATCAACAAGCCCGGACAGAGAGGCTATTTTGCAAATGTGGCTAGCACCACCAGCCTCTGGCAGACAGACACATAGGAAAAGGCTCCCCAAGGCTCCAGGAAGCAAGTCTACTCCTTATGTGTCCAGAGGAAGGGTCCTCTCTCCTACCCACCAAGTCAGTCATATCCCACCTCTCCCTACCCATCACCCAAAAAACACCCACCATGAGGCAGCTTGGACTTGGTTTGAAAAAGCAGAAAGTGATAAAAAGTCATGTTTCCGTAACTAACTTCAGAGTCCCCGTCATCTGTGCCCGGTCCTGCATCCACTCCCTAGGGCTGGTGTTAGTCCCCCATTGTGCAGATGAGGAGACCAAGGCTAAGACCCAAGTGAATGGGTTAGCACAGAGTTCGGACTCAGTTGAATCACATGTCCAGTTCATTCCCTTGGGATCTCCACTGCGGGGGTGCCCTCACAGGCAGGGGCAGTGAGGCCATTTAGCAGCCCTGCCAGAGCCCTACCCTGTCAGAAGCTTCAGTTCTTCCGCAGTCCTGCCGACTCCTCTGCCATCAACAACAGAATCTCTGCATTCTTCACATGAAGTGAATCATTATTTCACAGGACATGTAGATGTTTCTCTTCATTGCAGGCATAGACACCCCCAACTCCAAGAGAACCCTTAACCTCCTGTTTGTGGGGGAAAGAAAATTACACACCACCATTCTCCTAGGGAGAGGCATACTTGAGTGAGTAATTCTTCAAGGCTTGGTTGTCTCAAGTAAGGGATATTTGATACCCAGCTCACTACCCTTTTGCTCATTTAGTGAGCCCCACAGGGGGGATGGGGGGGTGTCAGGTGTGATTATGATTCTTCAAATCAGTATTTCTCAAGCCATCTCTGGGATGTAACATCTTAAACTTGGACATGGCTATTCAGATTCTGCAATCCAAACTTCTCAGCTTACAAAAGAGAAAACTAAGATCTAGTAAAGGGAAATAACTTGTTCAAAGACATGAGTAGAAATACAAGCACACTCGCTGGGAGTCTGACGCCAATGCTCCTCCCACAGATTCACGGCGGCAATGAGAACCTGTCACCACGACATCATGTGTCCTAGGTCTCATCACACACACCCTCCGGAGTGTGATACAGGTGAAGAAATCAGGGCCGGAGAGCTGCTGATATGACATATTAGCACAAATCCCCACAAACGCAGCTGCTTTCTCTCCACTGCATCATCTGTTTTTGAGTTTTCGTCTTTCATTAATTCACAAAGCAAATGAGAATCTGCTGTATTCCAGAGAGGAAGAAAGAAAGCTGGAGCCCTGCTCCTGACCTCAAGGGCAAATAGGGAAAATAGGCCCTTAAATATCTGTGGCCTTTCGGGAACCTCCGCTCCACACCCACCATCCCTGTCACCTGCACCCCTAACTTCCTGCCTCTAGTCTTCTTATCTGCAACGGGTGTGGAAGGGAGCATCTCAAACCTTCCGCCAGAACCGACCTGCTCCCACAGTTCCTGGACCAGGGGTTGACCACACCCTCCATACAAAAATCCCACCCAGAAGCGTTGGGTTCTTAGACATGTGGAGTCCTTACCTATAATCTTTTCTTTCTGTTGGTTCCAGGCCACATTTTTCCTCCTCTATGTGCCTTCTGTTACCCCGTGGGGCATGCTTTAATATTTGGAATTATCTCAGTAACATCCTAATTTGCCTTTTAACTTTCACTTTGGCACCATCATTACCCATAGGCCTCCGCTCCCCTCCCCCTGCTCCAAACCGCTCGCCCACATTGCTCCATGAACGCTCCTTAAAGGCGGATCTGTTCCTATCACCACTGTGCCTCTATGAAATCCTCCTGTGACTTCCCATTGCCTTCAAAATAAAATCCAACTATTGTGACTGTGGTCATTCTGTTAGCATTTTCTGTGCCTGTCCTCCACTTTACGTATAGGTCCTTGGGCAGGCTCTGTGGCCAGTACATAGGAATGGTGGTTAAGTAAGGTACAGGTGGTCATGTGAGTGGATGGACACAGTGTCTTGGAACTCAGTGATGCAGCAATTCGGCTTGAGAGATACAAAACTGTTAAGTCTCTGAGAGTGGATTTTGAATTCAGTGAGGTAGAGATAGAAGCAGGAGGAGGTGGGGAGGAAGGAGAGGAATTCCAAGCAAAGAAAAAATGGACAATACTAATGCAGCATGTGATGCAGGAATGCATGTCACAAGTGGGGTGTGAGGAGGGAAGCAGAGGCAGAGGAGACCAGGTTGGGGGCAGCCCAGGAAGGTGAGCTTGGGCTG
Source organism: Scalopus aquaticus (assembly GCA_004024925.1). Lineage (NCBI taxonomy): Eukaryota > Metazoa > Chordata > Mammalia > Eulipotyphla > Talpidae > Scalopus > Scalopus aquaticus. Next base: position 89,182 of record PVIJ01005035.1, read on the forward strand.
GCACTGGGTTAGCGGGGGAGGGGCAGCTGAAGACAAGTGGTGCCAACAGCAACACCCACAAATTGAGAGTGTTGGTGTTTAAGTTGGCTCTTGTTGACTTGAGTTTCAAAGGACTACAAGTATTCTTCCCCCCCTTAATTTTAAGACACTAATTGAAGTGAACACTTATAAATAAATGGTAAAGAATGAACCAGTCTTTCTTTTAATGAGAGGTTTGAATTGGCTCATTTTGAATTTGTAGTCAAGAGCCAAATCCATTTTTATCTCTGTAATACTCCATGAGGTGTGGGCTCTGGTCACTGCAGTGTTGATGCCCTGCCCTGGACAGTAAACCCTGTCTCGGCTCCATCCTGGCAGACAGAGTGGGCACAGTGCTTCTTTGAAAAGTCGGTACCTTTTGAAGTGGACAGAGGAAGAGGAGTTCAAGTAAACCTCTTTCCTAGCTTTTTCTGTTAGTAAATGGCGGTAACTGTCCTCATTCCTGGAGGAGATGGGCGGAGACAATGAGGTTGAAGGGGAGAAGCCCTGGCTGGGAGCAGAGACCGGCTCTGCCCTGTCTCTGCATAGTTTCCTGATGACCTTAGACCAGCCCCAATGCCATTCCCAGTTGGTTTCCCCATCTGTTGACTAGACTCTCTTTTTTGGGACAGCTTTTGAACTCTAAAATATCACTGCTATCTGTGATAGCAGTGTCTCTTCTGACCTCTGCTTTGTTGCACATGTGAGTAAGACATTAAAGACCAGGAGCACCAGGTGGGGAAAGAAGGACCTGTGTTATGGAGACCGATAACGAAGAAGAAAACCACTAGCAGGGAGAATCAAAAAGCCTAGAGAGTGCCGGCCTTTGCACAGCCTGGGCATTTTTATGGGGTTTTGCTGTCCTTGGACCACAGGCTGCCCATACACACAGGGCACGCCACAGCAGCCACTGAATGTTGCATTGTGGTACCATGACCCACAGGTCAACAGCCCCTCTTTGCAGTCTCTACTAGAGCAGGCTACAGGAGTGACTGGCCAGGACTGTCAGCGCTCGCTGGACTTGACTTCCCTGGGTCCAGCACAGGGACCTCCCAGGGAGACAGGCAGCAGAGGAAATCAGGTTGGAAATTCACTAGAAGCCAATATTCGACCCCATGGAAAGTGCCGCTGTGGGTTAGAAATTATGGCTCAGGTTAGCTTGGCCTGGCTCTGTTTAATCAGAGCCTGGAGAGACAGCATCAAGGTCAGCCTCCTGTCAAATGCTGACCCTTCTGCAGTTGGACATCCAGGGTGTAGCAGGCCCAGGGCATGCAAAGGTCAGAATGTTGTTCCTGTCCTCACGGAGTTTGCAGTCTAGTGGGGAGAGCAACAACAAATCACCAACAAATTGTAACAGTCGATGCGCAAGATGTCCAGAGGAGTTTGGGGGCAAAATGAAAAGTCCACAATTGATTCCAAGAGATGGAAGGAGGGAGGAAAAGATTCACAGAAAAAGAGAAATGCCCATGAGTTTAAAAGAATTGAATTTCCTCAGTAGGTAAAAATTGAAAAAGGAAGGGTGGAGAGGCGCCTGCCTGGCTGGAGGCCCGGCACGTGTGCAGCTTGTGGGTGGGAAGCGGGCAAGTCAGAACTGCAAGTAGCTGAGAGGCGAGGGAACAGTGCGCCAGAGCTGAAAGGAAGAAGGCCGGGAAGCTTTTCAGGGTGAATTATTTCCCCCCAGATGAGATGTTGCTGTCCTAACCCCTGGCGCTTGGGAATGTGACCTTCTTTGGAAATAAGAGTCTTTGCAGACAGACTCAAGTTAAGATGAGGTCATGCCAGGCGGTGAGTTCTGGCTGTGGGGGCTCTCACCCAATGACTAGAGTCCTTATACGCAGAGGAAAATGTGGACACAGACACACGCAGGGTGAAGTGCTAAGTAATGACAGAGAGAAGAATGGGAGAGACACATCCTAGAGCCAAGAATAGGGAGCGGCCACCAGGAGCCAGGAGAGATGCATGGATCAGACTCTCCCTCAGAACCTCAAAAGGAATGAACTCTGTCAACACCTTGATGTCAGACTTCTAGCCTCCAGAACTGTTAGAATAAATTTCTATTGTTCTAAGCCACCCAGTTTGTGGCAATGTGCCACACAGCCCCAGGAAGTTGATACAGTGGGCACACTTATCGGCAGCCAGGGCTGTACTTGACTTCAAAGGTGCACCTTACAGAACTTGAAAATTCCCATGTCTAGATAGCCAGGCTACTACTCTTCCAGATTCCTTCTTCCACTTGGTACTTGCACACCACCTTTTATCAGGCCATCTCCTTCCTTCCCTCCCTCCCTCCCTTCCTCCTTCCCTCCCTCCCTCCCTTCCTCCTTCCTACCTCCCCTCCCTCCCTCCCTTCCTCTTTCCCTCCTGCCTCTTTCTTTTTCTTCTTTCATTAACCTCTCTCTCACTCTCATCTCCTTCAGAATGATTTTTGTTCCATAATTATAGCATCAGATTGTGTGAATTTGGATAAATCGGTCAACTTGTTAGTAATTAAGTCTCTTCCCAAGTTTTCCTGGTTCCCCATGCTTCCCCTGAGATTTCCAGAATTATACTGCTTGCGAAGTTTGGAAAGTGACCTTCAGCTCCCTGCAGATGTACACAACTATTTTGTTTTCAGACCTTTGCATCTACTGCCATCTAAGGAAAGCAAATCTTCTCAGGACATTTCTAGGACAGGCCTACCTCCCATTCTATCTTCTTATTCTGCAAAATGAAGATCCCATCCAGGATGTCTGCTCTCTGTTGGCTGCTACAAAATTTAATCAAATAAGATGCCCTTATAATGCTAGCAGACTGATGAAGGCTGGGCTTGAACAAGTCATAAAGACCAAAATATCCCAGTACATCGTCGTCAGTGATGTACTAGCTGGGTGCACAGGGTACTTTGGAGCCCAGAAGATGAGCGCCCAGCCCATACTAATAGCTGCCAATTGTTGAGCAACTATATTACCTGCCAGACACATGGTAGGGGCTTTACATTCATTATTGCTGGTCTTCAAAGGGCAAAGTGCATATTACAATTTACAGATAAAGAAACAGGGACTCAAGTGGTCAATTAAGTTGCTCAAATTCACTCAGCAAGTGGCAGGGCCACCATTTGAACTGAGGTTTGCAGACACCCAACATCATGTGAATTTTCCTTAAAACCAGGCAGACGGCTGCTCAAGACTTGTTTCATCAAAGTAGACACTGAAAATATTCACTAATTTTTTTTGACATGTTGTATTTGTGCTATTTTAACATACAGTGGGTGGAAAGATAAAGATTAAGCTCACTAAGATTGCCAATAACCCAGTCATTCTGTCCTTATCTTGCTTAACCTTTGTCGGTTAATCTTGCCTCCTTCCTTCCTTGCTTTCCACAATAGCACACTTGGCTTATGTTTCTGCTCCCTCATTGGATGTTCTTTCCAATTTACTCATTCCTTTAAGGGGTTCTGCCCTTTGTCCATTTTTTTATGTATCATTAGATATACTATCTGCAGTAAAAATTCCATCTACACCAATTTTTTCACTTGCTTTCTTGGTCATGTTTTCTTCATTTGTTTCATATTGATCCCCAAATCTCTTTATCTAGTGTTGCCTCTTTGAGCCTCAGACCCAGATATCTGCACTTTGATGAGTACCCGCAGCTCCACAAGCCATGGATAAAAAGTGTACCCCTGATCTTACTACCCCTCCTCCCGGGCCTGTTTCCTCTGGTCTTTATCCCAGGAATGGTGCCTTGTGTCTCCTTGTTGACCAAAGCATCCTTGTCATCCTCCTTCATTTGTTCATCCCTAAATTCTCTTCACTCTACCTCCTGAAAAATCTCTCAGCAATTCCTCCATCAGCCATCCCCAAAGTCATGAGCATAGATCTGTCCTCTGTCTTCTCTACACTGAATGATTAGCTTTTAACATTTTTTATTTTGACATAATTTCACATCTACAGAAGAGTTACTAGGCTAGCATAAAGGTCCTGTGTACTCTTCACCCAGCTTCTCAAATATCAGCATCTTGTGTAAGTGTGGTGTCGTTATCAAAAGAAACTAACACATAGGGGCCTCCCTGGTGGCGCAGTGGTTAAGCACTGTGCTGTGGAGCTGTCGGCAGGGGTGACATGAGTTCGACACCCGGCGGGAAGATTCCCACATGGCGCTGCAGACCTCTCCTGCCTCGCCCGCTGCTCCCCTCAGCAGTGTATTTCGGTTGATCTGCCTGTTCTGCTCCCCACTCTGTCTCTGGTGAACCCTCTCGCTGCCCCATGCCTCCGGCCTGTACCCCAGCTTGTATGCATAAATGAATAAATCTTTAAAAAAATAAAAAGAAACTAACACTATGTACTGAATGATTTTGATGGCTTCTTTGACAGATACTCTTGGTTGCCATCCCAGAATCTCTCCCACCCCCATCTTTTTAGCTTGCAGTAGAAATGTGTACCTCCCCAGAGGATGACTCAAAACAGGTCTCTTCCTCTCATTTTGACTGATTCCACTCATCCAACAGCACAGCTACTCTCCCAAATCTGGATGAGGTTCTCCTCTCACATGCTTCCCTATCCCCCTGCTTTTTGTCCACAGTCACTGAACTGCTAGTTCTGTGTACTTGCCTGTCTTCCTCACTGGACTTGCGAGGAGCCTGAGTTCATTGAATGATGCATTTCTGGTAGGCACTGGGAATTTGTAATATGAATGAATGAGTGAGATTGTGTGGCTAAAGCTATAGATCTGTTGACAAATAGGAGTGTGTCAACTGAAAATTGTGATGTTTTGGGGACTCAAAGTCCTTTATAGCGTAGAGACCCAGTCCCACTATCTTGGGACCCAAATGCCAATTTCACTCTCACTATTATCACCTTGGTGATAAAGGACAGAGCCAAGTGTGGTAACACAGGCTCCTTGAATGTCTGGGAGAGATTCTGATGACTTCAAGAGCTGACTGACTGACTCAGAACCTCCAAGGATGAGGTCTGGCAATCTGCCTGTTTAATAAGCTTGCAAGGTGACGCAATACACTGCAGGAGCCTGGCTCCAGTCCAAGAATAGGAGTTCTCAGACTCCTGCTGTAGGTCCACCTGCTTATTTTACAGACACTTTTGGACCATCTGATCATGAAAATCTCTTCCAGCTCTGGTTTTTCCAACAGATCATTCTTTTCCCCTAATTTCAAAATGGTGAATCCAAATGTTTTTTAATGTTTATCATGGATATACATGTTATACTCCTAAAAGGATCTTTAGAAAGTAATGTAAGATAAGAAATATGCCCAGTTTCTTAATCTTAAAGATCTTCCCCCTAAACCTCCATTATTAGGATGGGTAAATTATACACATTTAAATTTTGATTTAGCCCTGCAATCATAGTCATCTTCCACTCAGGTTTTTAGGCACTGGCTGGCCTTTATTTCTACATACAGCATTTATGGATTTTTACTATTGGAATATAGTACAGGTTTTTAGTCCAAAATAGGTTAGTCCTCATGTTCACACTTCTCCAGAATTATATATCTGTCTATGAAAGTCAAATTGCAGTAGATCTTCCACTCTTTACAATACTTAATATTCTATAATGGTTTGGCTGATTACTGTATGGAAACAGAAATAATGTGTGTCCACACCCAGACTAATACCTGCTCTCCTCTTTCTAGACAAAGAAAATGTTTAGGAAGTTTAGGAGCAACCTGGACAGCACCTACCATGGGTCATGCATAGCCGCAGTGGGTGCATATGGTTTGGGAGACAGTTGCGTGATCATCTCACTATCTATGCACCTCAACTGAAAAAAATGCAACTTTCAAGTCTGCATCTTGTCAACTCAAGGTCAACTTGCTGAGTGCAAGCCGGGGTCAAGAGGACGCACTGCATGGGAGGAAACACATGAATAAGTCGTTGTGAATTCAGAATCAGCTATCCAGTGGGGAAGAATTCTGGTACTTCTAATGAACTCAGTATTAAACAATGATAAAATTATTTTTTAATTCCCAGGTTAATTTGAGACCTTAAAGGAAAAGAACACTGAATGTTAAGCAGTTAGGGGAGGGGGAAATGATTTCATGGTGTGTGCTGCACATTTTTCATTCCTTCTTCACTAGTTAGAATTCATTTCCAGCAAGCATTTAAGAAACAATTAGGCCTTCACGGTTAATCAGATGTGCATGGAAATGCTTTGGTCACCATTTTCCTGGACGACTGCTGTGGCATCTGTTCTGTTCTACAGGCTATAGGGAAAAAATCATGACTTTCTAAATTCACTTCCACATCCACTTCCTGCACTTGTGATTGCAGGTGAAATGAACCATCCACTGAAGATTTGAAGTTCTTCTGACTCTCTGGATAACAAATGAGCAAGGGGACACTTTCTGATATTTTGGTTTGGAGACACCAGATTTGAAACTTGTAACCACTGTGTTTTCAGAGTTGTGAAATATTCATTCCTATCTTCCTCTCTTCTTTCTTTCTACCATCATATGTTGAGTACATATTACATATCACACTCTGTGCCAAACTGGTCTAGTTGAAGCAAAACAGACCTACAGCAAACTGATAGCTGACGGTGGTATAGAAAGAGAATTTTGAAAGTACCTGGGCTAGCATGCTTTTGCCCAACAATGATTTACTGAACAATTGCTATGTTGTGTCAGAGACACAGGGATAAACTATAGTGAGTTTCTACTTTTAAAGCTCTCACTCACAATCCAAAGGATTATGTAGCAAGAAGTTGAATAACATAAAATGCTAACAGTCCATCTACTTGTCCTCCCATCCGCCATCCATTCATCCACCAAGAATTTATTAAATATCTATGACAATATCTATCTAGATATTAAGTCCTGCTGTCAGCTTTCGGGGTGCAGCACACAATAAAATGACTATACAAGTCACAAACAAGAAAATTAATAAAATGGAGCTAATTCTAATAGTGAAGAGTTCTACAAGGGAAATAAAACAGACTGTTGTGATAAAGTGCTCCAGATAGAGTGTGGACAATGTCTCTGAAGCTGTGATGTTTGAGCTGAGACTGAGGGTGTGAAGGAGTTTGCCATGCGATTATCTGGATGAAGATACAGAGTCTTGCATCATTTAACAATAGGGAACATTCTGAGAAATCCATCATCGGTGATTTTGTCATTGTGCAAACCCCATAGAGTGTAAATACACAAACCTATACGGTATAGCCCACTACACACCTAAGCTATATGGCTATAGCCTCTTGCAATCACCATTATAATCAATATATGAGGTCCATCACTGACTGAAACATTGTTATGTAATCCAAGACAAGAGGAACAGCAAATGCAAAAGTCCTCAGGCAGGAATTTTAGTAGGTTCAGGGAACAGAAAATAAGGTCAGAGTGACTGTAGTATTATGTGGGCCTGGGGGAGGGCTGTAGAATATCAGTAGAGGAGATCTGAGGGAAAGGTTTAGACTGTATCATGCGATCACTTACAGACACAAAGAAGTTTGGATTTTATTCTAAGCACATAAGAAGCCTTTGAGGACTTTAGATCAAGGTGAACATATTCTGATTTGTTCTTTAAAGAGATTATTCTGCACCCTCTCTTAGTGATTAATATAATTATACAAAAAGAGCAAACAGTAAAGATAAATATCCAAACAATATTTAATAGGCATTTATAGAACATTTTACACCCAATAATTGTAAAATACACATCCTTTTTTAGTTACAAATAGATATTGACCAAGAGCAAACATTTGCTGAGCCATAAAATAAATCTCAATACAGTGAAACAACTGAAATTTTATAGAATGTGTTCACTAAGTCAAGTGGAACTAGATGGAAATAAATCACAATAAGATATCTAGAAAATCCCCCAAACATTTTAAAATTAAATGGCACACTTCTAAATAACACATGAGTCAAGGGAGAAATTACAATGGAAATTAGAAAAAAATTGAACTGATAATGAAAATATAATATATCAAAATTTATGACATGCAACTAGAGCAACGTTTAGATAGAAAATTATAATTTAAATGATTATATTAAAGAGGAACAAAAAGACTTAAAATTATTGTTCTGGGCATTTACACAAATGGCTAGAAAAAGAGCACATTAAATCTGATATGGAAGAAAAATAGTAAGCGTATAATAAAAAAGCAACAAAAGAAAACATACGTGTTTATTTAAAAAATTGCCAAAACTAGAAGTTGGTATTTTGGAAAGATTAAGATTAATCAAGGAAAAAAGAGAATAAATACAAATGGCCAATTTCAAGATGAGAGAGTAGGCAATTATAGATCCTACAGATAATAAAAGAATAAAAAGGGAATATTATGAACTCTTAGTAAAGTCAATCATTGGGAGGAAGTGAACAAATAATTTGAAAACTATAGCTTCCCCGTGCTGACTCAAGATGAAACAGAATATCTAAACAGGCCAATTTCTCTTAAAAATTTTCAAGCCAAAAACATTTCACGAAGAAAACTCCAGGCCCAAAAGATTACACTGGTAATTTCTAACAAGCATTTATGAATTAATAGTAAAAATTTTACACAAATGCTTTTAGAAAAATAAAGGTGTTAGCTCAACTTCTCACTTCATTTCATGAGGCTAACATAAGCTCGATAAAAAGAAAACTTGACAATGTATTTACAAAAAGGAATATATTGCCCCTATTCCATGGACGAGGGCACTAAGGTTCAGAGTGGTGACATGACTTGCCCCAGAATCTCAAGATTGGTAAGTGACGGAGTAGCGCCAGGGCCCAGGTTTCCAACCAAGTTTGGAAGAGCTCTGTAATCTTTATTGCTCACCTGTGTCTACCCTACTGCCTCCTAGAAAGTGCCTTTTCACAATTTGCAAATTACATCCTGTAAGAACTGTTAAAGATTACCAGCGCCAGAAGCTGAGACCTGCGGATTCTCCCCACAGTACCTTTTACTCCCAAAGGAAGCTCATGGGCCATCTTGCACCCCACGTAGCCCACTTGGGAGTCCCTTGTGTGAGTCTTCCTATTTACAGTGAGCAGCTGTGTGAGGCCAAAAATCCATGGGTGGTTATAGAAAAAAATCTCTTCCATATTACATCTGGTTTTGTCATTTGGGCCAATAATCCTGTCTAGTTCATTATGTATTGCTTTGGGTAATAGATACGGCACAGAAGGAATGCTTAAAAGTTTTAACAGGAAAGCAAGTCATTTCCAGAAGATCACGGCAGAATAGAGCCTAATAACAGCACACTCCGCTCAGATTTTACTTATGCAGAGCATTCAAGTGTTTAAATTGAAGCTTAAATGCTATTAACTAATATTCAAATGAGTAACTTGTATCTTATTATCAGAACTTGTAATAACCACCTGCATTCCTCAGTGATGCTCTAGCTCTGACATCCTGGGTATGATTTTAGGAGTGGGTGGTTGACTGGAATCTAGGAACTTCTTTCACAGCCTTTGTTGTAAGGGTTTGTGAATCTATATGGCCTCGTCTTGGCTTCAAGTGGTTTGCATCTTTCAGCCTTGGCTTTTAATCTTTTCAGCTTGTCTGCGTGAATCTGTCTCTTAAATATCTCTGAATTACACTTGCTCTCTTCATTCAATTTTGGGCTTCCTCATCAATGCTATGGCATGGCCCCTGGCATGTTCCCTGCCTTTAGCCTACTCATCCCCAGCCTATCTTTCACAGGATTACTATAAGCTGCAGCTCTGTGTAGTCTCTGAGTTAAACTAAAAATCCATTAGTCTGTCTTTCTAAATACTGTTTTCAGGGTGTGTAATTAGTTTCTCAAATAAATATTCTCAAATTGATCTCCCCAAAATCCCTTTCCTCCAGTCTTCCCCCATTTCAAGAAAGACAATTCCTTTCATCCAGTCGCACAGGTCAGAAACTTGATGCCATAACTGATGCTACCTTTTTTCTCTGCCCTACATCCAATCCAATCAGCAGATCCCATTGTGTCTACTTTAGAAGAGCTCCATGCTATTTATTGCTCACCTCCTCTAACCCTATCACCCTGCATCAAATCCCCCTGATCTCTGCCTGGATTGTTGCAAGAGCCCCCTTACTGGTTTTCCTGCTTTCTCCTTTGTCCCACTACTATTATTTTCAAATAGTGGTCAAGGCACTCCTGGTAAAATCTGGAACCCAGACCACATCACTTCCTTGTGGAAAATCCATAATTGCCACCTTGCTTAGAGTAAGAGTAAAATTCATGATTATGACCTAAAAAGGCCCTCCTCTATCTGGCCCTTCATAGTCTTCCCAAATCCATTCTACTCTTGTCTCTAGTGCTTCCTCCACTCCAGCCACACTGCCGCCTCCCACACTTGAAGCGCTCTCCAATTTCAGAATCTTCACATCTGCCATTCCCTTGGCTGGCAAAGCTCTTCCTGGTATATCTACTTGGTTTTTAGGGTCCTTGTCACTGAGCCCTTCTCTGACCACCCAAAATACCTCTTTTCTAGCATTCCTGTTCTTTTTTCTTGCTTCATTTTTGGAACAGAGCACATAACTTTCTGTTGTATTTCATACAGGCTAATCCAAGAACTTATTATTTGTAGCCTATCTGCCCAAATGAAACATAAGCTCCATGAATACTGAACTTTGTTTATTTTATTCATTGCTGTATATTCAGCGCCTGACACATCTCCAGTCCTGGCTCAATAAATATGTATTAAATGAGGAAATAAATGAATATGTGTCATTTGCCAGGGCTCCCTCCCATTGAACACTTTTAAGTGACAATAATGTTATTTTTAAAAGATTTTAAATAACAATGATGATAATGATGTTAAGTGATAACGATGTTGCTATTGAAAAGAGGTAAGCAGATACAAAAGAATAAGCAGAGAGAACTATTGCCAGCATACATATTACATATTCACTAAAACAAGCAAACAGAAAGAGTACTGCCGCTAAGCATGTGCAAAATACATCAGTACAGAACGAAGAAAAAGTTCATGGGATTTACAACACAATGGTTCCCCGGTCTTAACGGCATCCCAATGGTAACATCACAGACAAGAAACCAGATGTTGGATTTATTGCTCAAAACTTGGTGGTGATATGTGTGGAGCAATGTTTAGACACCCCCTCAAGGTCCTAACTATTAAGTGTTTTGGTTATTTGGCAAGAACAGAAGGCATTCCTGTGAACCGCATGGTGTCTGTGTGGACTCCTCATTAGGAGAGAGATTGCTCAGGCACAAATGGGTCACTCAGGCCCAGGGTGTTTCCGGGGAAAGGAAACAGCTAAGTCTCTTCAGTGCTGGGATTGCCAGAAGCTCAGGACACAGGTGCACGGGATGGTCCCATTTCCCCGGGCCTTGTCCTGCTTCAAGCTGTGTTGGGACATCTCATGAAATCAAGATGTGTTTCTCTCTGTTTATGTCATCCCTAATATCCCTCGTAAGAGTGGGTTTTCTATCTGTGTATGACCTACTCATACATTAGGCCCCTCTACTCATCCCCTCTGCCCCACATAGTTTCATAAGCTAGGCAATCACCTGTCGCAGCTACACCAGGCCCCCTGGTAGCCTCAGTGGGTCACATGTGCCCTTTAACATCTCTCTGCCCTCAACACATTTCTCTCTCACACCCTCGCCTCTGATCTCGTGGTTCTCAAACTGAGCATTGTCAGACTACCAAGGATGTTTTTTAAAGCATAGCTCCCTGTGACCCTCCCCCAGTGCCCCTAACTCAGTAGGTCTGGGGTGGGACTGGAGACACAGTTCCACAGGTGATGCTGGTGCTGCTGGTCCTGGGACCACACTTTGAGGACCCACTGGGCTACTTCATCCCTTAATCTGAATGTTCTTTTATTTATGTCCTGATTATTTTTGCTTGAGGGATTGAGAAATCCCTCAAGGATTTCTAAACTTTAGAACTTGGAGAAAATTTAAGCATAGTAATACTCTTTCAGATAAGTGAGTTACCAGCTCAATGTCACATAACGACTATAGCTGGAGCCAGGGTCCAGTCTCAGAGCTTCAGACTCCACACAGCACAGGGCAGATTCGCTCCGCCGTGGCAGGAGCCCTGGTGTCCAGAGAACAGGCCTTGCCCTGTGAAGAGGCTTGGGGACTGGGCCCTGCTTTTCAGATTCCTAATACTTCTCTTCTTCCCACTTTCTTTCAGCTACCCTACTAAGAACCTACTGTAGGACAAACGTGAGATCGCTCCTCAATCTGTCAAACACACTTGGTGTCCTCTATCATGCAGGAGCTATCCCGATTGCTGGGGACACAATTGTAACAACAGTCATTTGTTCTTTCCTCCTGGGTTCATAGTCTGAGAGAGGAATTAGACAGCAATCAAATAATTGCACATGAAAGTAAAGTTGAACTGTCTTCAGGGCTATAAAGGAGGGGTTCATGGTACTCAGAGCAGATGTAAATGGGGAATTGATTATTGACAGGGGTGTGGAGGAAATTCTTCTCTAGAGAAGTGGCAAGTAGGTAGACATGTAAAGAATGATTAAACGTTAGCCAGGTGAAGAGGGGAAAGGAGGGTATTTGGTGGTGGTAGCATGGATAAAGGCCCTGTGGTAGGAGGGACCCTGATAATTACAAGGAATAAAGGAAAAGCAGAGTGGCTAGAACAAAAGAAGCCAGGGGCCAGGAGAGGCAGGAGACACCAGGACTTGCAGGGATCAACAGGGAAAGGGTTTTAACGTTTAAAGACCATGGGGAGGCACCATGAAGTTTCAAGCAGGGAAAGGCCATATAATCAGATTTGCATTTCTGAAAGCTCCTGATGGTCCTCATGTGCAAAAGGCAGCTGTAAATACAAGTTATGGGTGAGGAAGTTACTTTACTCATCCTGGGGTGAAATGGGGACTCAACCTTTAATGGTGATGGTTGATAAAATGAAGCAGAGTTGAGAGGTATTTAGGACAAAATTCTGCAGGATGGGTGATGAGTTGGTTATAAGCAGAGTCATGGCTTACACCTGGGTTTCTGGCTCGGGTGTCTTCTTGAAGGAGACTAACATTTTTTATTTCAAGGAACATTGTTTCTGCATTTTACAGCTCCTTTTGCACTTAAATTATGCTAAAGCACATTCCTTGTAATTAAATATTCTGGAGATAAGATTTTTAGACCCTTCATCATTTCTAGGAGGAAGATCTCACTTCCCTCTCTCCTGACTAGGTTCTGAATAGTGAGGACTACTTACCACTTGGTGTAAGGACTGTGGATTTGACCACCATCCACTCTGAGCCCCTTTGCCCACCCCAGCTCCTGGCCTCCTGTGGGTGATTAGCACATGTCTGTGGAGTGAGGGAAAGGGGAAAGGAATCCCTTCAGGGGCAGAATCTAGCTTCCCTCCATTCTTTCGGTTACCAACTAAATTTAGATCTCAGAAAAGTGGGGTTGTGTGATTATTTCCAAATTTTCTAGTCAAAAATTGTGTGTGACTGTTTAACACATCAGGTCTGAATGCGCATGTCAACTCCTGGGAGAAAGCAGGGTCAGGAGAGATCTCACATTGGTGGAAACTAGAGAGACCAACAGCTCAATGGGATCCAAACAGAGTGTTTCATGAAGTTCTAAAAGCCCCCCAAAGCAGAACAACGAATTGCGAGTTTCAAGTGTAATCTTAAGATGTTACCACAAGAGGCAACTCTAGCCTTCCCCAGTGAAAATATACAGCTGCTTGGCCAAGATGACTTACCTGATCTTTCCAAAATGTTTGTGCCTTGATGAGAAGTTACAATACATCTCACTGAGTACTGGTCACCTCAGGGAACACATTTCATACCTTTCCTTAACAGCTCACTATTCTGAGTCCCAAATAGTACAATCCCCTCTATTTGGAAAACCTGGATTAACCAGGTGCTTCTTTTTCAGAGAGATAGTTCTAACAAGCCTCACAGCCTTATTTACAGGCAAGAAACCTCCTGAGCGACCCCTGGCAACTGCCCCCCTCCATCTCCATCTCACGGGGGAGACACCAGTCAGATATGTCATCTGTATTTTGCTTCAGCCTGAATTCTGGGAAGTGTTCTCGTTTCTCTTCCTGAACTTTGAAGATAAAGAGCGGATGTTCACCTCCCCCAAGACTCTCCCAGGGCGTTCCTGCCTGTCAGTCTTCCCTCAGCCTTGGAAAATTCCATCAAACAAACATGCACTAGTCTAGGACTCATCAGGTGAGGGGACTTGGATGCGAGGTTCTCCAGGAAAATCCCTTTGTAGAATCCTTTCCCCCATTCACATCCAGGCAGTGACCATGGAAGGAGGCTCCTTTTCATTAGCACTATTACCCACACATTGGGTATTAGTGTGTGGGTAGATTTTAAAACCATGCTCAGCAACACAGGTGTGGCCAATGCCCAGTGGCCACGCAGTCTGGGTTCTGGGTTTGGCTTTGCCACTGAACAGTTCTGTGACCTTGGACAACTTTCTTTGCGTCTGTGGCCTCTGGATCTCGAACTAGAAAATGAGTGTTAAATCAAAGTCATGGTTTGCAACATTTCCAATTATATTTTCAAGCCTTTTTTAAAGTATATCTTTACTGCTCTAGCCTCCCATGTTTGGAAGATTTTTGAGTTCTAAACACACTGAATTTATTAAGCAGTCTTTCTTTTACATCTCCTTTTAATTCACCAAAGCGCACATCAGAGGCTGCGAGCCACATAGCTGACTGATACTATTCTAGCCAAATAATCTCTCATCATAAAGACATGTGATTTTTTTATAAGATATTTAGACTTTCAAAAATAGCCTGCGACCCCCACTGCAATACTCTCAAAACTCTAAGCATCCCAAATGGAGCAACAATGGGGTAAAACTTCCCTAGAGAAGCCACCTGTGTCCAGTGTTCTGAAACAGGTCTAATGGGGCCCCAAGGCCCCTCCACAAGGGGGAGGGGCGCTCCAGAGTGGGTTTAAATAGCTCCAGCTTGGTTCTTGTGAAATCGTAGCCTCTGTCTTTCCTGCTGCAAGAGGACCATTCTGTGTCCCGGATAATGTCTCTCCGTATCTCTCCATTTAATCCTGCCTGTTCGGGGCCTCCCTGGTGGCACAAGGGTTTAAGTCTCAGCACTATGAAGCTGTCCGCAGCCACTGCAGCAGGAGTTTGATCCCCAGCCTGGGAGCTTCTTACATGGCGCAGCAGACCTCTCCTCTAGCCCGCTGCTCCCCTCAGCAGTATATTTCAGTCAATCCACCTATTCTGCTCCCCACTATGTCTCTGGTGAATCCTCTCACTGCCCCTCCTCACACCTCTGGCCTACACCCCAAGTCTTGTATGCATAAATAAATAAATCTTAAAAAAATAACCCTGCCAGTTAGTATTCAATGCACTGCTCAGCCCTCTCCATCAGCCTAGATTCGAAATCATGAATACCAAGCAACCCGTTTATCTTTTGAATGGATCCAGTTTACCAACTCCCCTCATACTTATGCTTTTTCCGGGCTTCAAAGTCACACAGAAAATCTGAATTCATTTTCTACCCTTCTTCTATTTTTTAATAGAACGGATTAATCCTGATTGAAGATTTAGTACTCTCCAGGCACACAGCAGGTTCGTAACACAGGCCTGCTGGATGCGTGACTAAATTAGCCAACACAAGCATGAGTCAGCTCTGCTCAGCCCTTCCACATATTCCTTCTCATTTAACTCTTTCCACAGCCCGTAGTGTGGGTGGGAATCTGCTTCCCATGTACGATGGCAGAAGCTACGTCTCAGACACTGAGCCTTGTTCCCCAGAGCTGATGAGCAGTGAGGCAGAGCTTGAGCCCAAGACTTGGGCTGCATGAGGCTGGGCTGTGGCCTTACAGGGCCATCTATGTGGGCCCTGCTGTCCCTTCCTCCAGCATGTCCAGGTAAGCTGGCCCCCCCGCGTCTCTCTCTCATCGCAGCCCCAGCATTTCGTCATTCAAGCCCTTAACTGTCTTCTGTTTTGCTTACGGCACTTTCTTTGCCCTGACTTGCCTCCTGCATGTGTCATCCTGCCACTTCTTTGCCATGACTACGAATACCTGTTCCCCCAGGAGTTTTGATCGTGAAGCAGTTCTCCCCCTAAATTCACAGTAAGTCCTCTGCAATGTTCTGGTGGCGTCACAGAGCACCCCAGCACGGAGGGACTTCGGTGAGGTCTGCTCACCGTGCAGATGAGCCCTGGTCTCTGAGAAAGAACGTTTTCCACTCACCATGTGGCCGGCCTCCTCACTGTGAGGGGCTCTACCAACTCACCTTTGGGGTCATAGCCAGCTCCCTGTGATCCTCACCTCCATCCTAACACCTCCATTGTCCTGCAAAGGGCCTGCCCTTCCTGGGTGGAAAGAACTTTTCCCAGAAATTCAACTTTATTGCTAATTGGGTGATGTTGGCCAAGTCACACCCCATTGGGGTTCCCATTAGTTAAGTGGAACGGTTTAATGGGGTAGCCCTGGCAACTTTGACATGAACGGCTCTTGAATGCCCTTTCCACCATTCCCCACCTTTCCCCATTTCACCTTTCCCCACCATTCTCAAAACAACCCTACTCTTTGGGGGGCCCTCCCCCAGCCCAGACCCAAAGCACTCATTCTCCTTCCCAGATAAACTCTGAAATCCCAGTTCCTCAGAGCCTCCCTGAAACAAACAGCCTAAGGGACCAATCTCAGCCTCTTGACTTTAACTTGAGCCCAGAGCCTAAATATCTCTTAACACCAGCCCAGAGAAAACAGTGCCACGGTTAGTGAGCACCTGCCACCCCAGCCCCTAGGTAGGTCTCTGCCATTGGGTGCAGAAGAATCCACTCTTCCACCCCACACCTGAGTCCCTCCTGTCAATTCTGGAACCACAAATCACATCACATATTTTATCTTTTTAAAACCGAGAAGGTCCTTTTAGAACAACTGATATGAAGTTATGCCTCAGCACCTATGCCCATTTTACAAACGAGGAAACTGAGGTCCCTAAATGCCTGGATTAAATTATGACAGAAAAGGCGAAGGATGGTAAATGATAAATGCCTTTTCTTGGTGATTGAGGGGTTTAACCAAGAGCATTCCTTTCCCTTTCATAGCATCAGTGGGCAAATGACCCACTGGGACAAAGGCCTCTCAGTATAATTCTGTTATCAGTGACAAGGTCCTAGAGCTGTCCCACCCCTATTGGCACAATAGTTCAATTGCTCAAAATCATGATGCTGAAGAGCATGTAACTCCACCACTTCAGGATTGACTTCCTGGAAGTAAGGGCCATGGCTCCACTTCTAGAAGAGAGACAGAAAGAGAAAACCTATCAGCCAGGTATAGTAGCTTAATAAAAAGTATTCCATGGGCATGCACCCCCCCCCCACACACAGAACATAGCACAGCACATCATACCTGCACAGAACACACATGCACACACCACAGCACACACATATAGACACAACACACATATATACACACAGCACACACATACACATACAGTACACACAGACACACAGCACAAACATACACACCATACATCATACACACACATGCACACAACACACACATGCATGGAAACGCATAGCACACACACACACATCTGCACACACAAACACTAGCCTGTCTCTTTGATTAAAGTAATTGCATGCACATGGTGCATTTTTTTACTGAAGAGAAATAATATCCCCTTCTTACCTGGTTTGTCAGAGTGGTGCTGAGAAAACGCCTGGATCTGGAGTCAAAGAACAGGACATGGATCCTGTCCTTGGCCTTCACCCAATCTTCAACCTGAGGCAACTCCTCTATAGGTCTCCATTTCCAGTACATAAAAGTTGCTCATGGCAGTGTTGTGGGAGTAGAAGAGAAAAGGAGGTAAAAATCCTTCACAGACCCCACAAGCTGCTCAGACAGGAGTCATTAGCACCAGGTTTTACTCCAGGGATCTTCAGGGAAACTCATGTGGGCGAGCTTGGCCGCATGTATGCACACACAGCTGCCAGCAGCCTTTTCCCAAAGGGAGTGACTCCCAAATCATTCACTCAAAAAGCCATGACACTCAAAAAGCTCCCCACACCAGCTGCCCAAACTCCTCCACCAATGTCTGTGGCTTCCACAGACTGACCCAACCAGTTAAACTGATCCTGTCATGGCTGCCCCCAAAGCCATCGCTGCCCTGCCTGCCTGCCACTCCCCACGGGCCTGCCCTGCCCCTCCTCCCTCACCTCCACAATCTCTGCACATCAGAGATTTCTAGGCACAATTTTAAAGCTACCTCCTCCGGGACCTCTTTCCTGACTGCCGCTCCACCCACTCTCCACAGAAATTATTTCCTTCCCTCTGATCTCACTTCACCTGTCCTTTGACACAGAGTGAACAATGAGCATGTTCTAACTCCCTTCATCAAATTTTGAATTCCCCGAGACACAGTTCTCTGTCCCACTATTCCCCTCCCACCCCAACACCTTGGGTAATTCCCAGCATCAACAAAGGTTTGGGCTGAATGAATAAATGGATGCCTGCTACTTCCAAATGATAAGCTCTCAGCAAAAATGGACTGGCAAGTTCGTGCTTCTTTCCTTGAATGCCGGTGTGACAAAGAGTACTACATTTGCAGCACATCCAGATAATCTACAGGAGGTCAGCATGTGGGAATCACTGGAAAATGGGTAACACACAGAAGGAAAGTCAATTGGTAACATGAAATCACATATAATAGATGGATTAATCACCAACTAATCACAAAGTCCAGGATATACTGGTAGAGATGGTCAGAATTATTGAGCTTATCTAATGAATATTGTAATATTCATGAACTAATTTATATTTTTTGATTGTTTTACACCTGTTTTTATGGAATATCTGAGCATATATCCAACCTCAAAAGGGAGGTGGGGTAGTAGAATTGAAAACATCATAGACTGGGAAATAGAAGGTCTAGACCAAGCTTTGCAACCATATGGATGTAAAGACAGGCCAGAAGAAAGTCCTCCTATTCCCTTCTATCCTGCTCTGAACTACAGTTAGACCAGGTGTGCCTGTATCACCCACAGATAAAAGATGTCCAGGTTCAACCATCTCCCACTGACGTCTCACAAAAGGCCCTCTGGGTGTCCTCAGACATGGGGCACCTTATCAGTGGCACATGGATGGTAAGAGCTGGGCCTCCTCTCCAACAACTGTGGGACGGGAGACCTGAGAAACAGCGAGGGGCGCCATCAACTCAGGACCCAGGGCCTGAGCTTCAGTTATGTCTGTTGCCACCCCTGGTATCCTAGGTGGGTGAGTCAACGTCAGTGGTCCTGAGTGGAGTCCCCTGGTCTCCCATTTTGTCTTTTGGACCTTCAGCTTTCAACCGGAGAGGAGTAGGTAACACCTCAAAGCCTGCAATTGTGCCTGCAATTGTGTATTAGCGGAGCCACAAGCCTCCTTGGCCACCCCCCAGAACCCTGTGAGCAGTCACCTGCAGGGGGTGGAAGAAACACAGGAATGTCTCCCACCCCTCTGCCACCCACTGCCCAGGGCAAACACAGCACTCATCTCTCAGAAGCAAGTAATTAGATGTTCCCAGGGTGGCTTGTAAATTCCTGACTTCTCTTTGGGAGGTAGGAAGGAAAGAGATTGCTACTGAATTTTCCCCTATTTTTCTGCCCGTGGGTGAGTGTGGGTGAGAGAGCGTGTGTGAGCACCCCCACACACCCTGTGACTTACACAACTGGGTATTTACACACCAGATGACCCCTGCAGGAAAAGGCACGTCCCCAGCCGCTATGGAATTTTAAGAGGTCTCCCTGGAATGCCCTTCTGGGATGTCTGGTTCTAATTGCCTCTGTCAGCCAGAGCTGGCGGGAGCAATGAGAGGTGAAATTGAACAGATTCCAGTTCACATCAGACCCCCAGCCCTGCCAGAGTCCCCCAAGGGCCGGAAAAGAAAACAAATGTGGCCATGGAGGTGGGTGTGGTGGAAAGAACACTAGGCTGGATATTGGAAGGCCTGGACTCTCATCTCCCCCCTCCCCCGCCCCCCATGGCCTGCTGCCAGTG